>PVIU01002686.1:94964-164812 GCA_004026605.1 Ondatra zibethicus | reverse complement strand
GCGCGCGTGCGCGCGTGCGCGCGTGCGCGCGTGCGCGCGTGCGCGCGTGCGCGCGTGCGTGCGTGCGTGCGTGCGTGCGTGCAGTTCTGAGCACTGTGACATCTTAGCCTCTGACCAAACAGGCACAGTGTCACCTGTTTAGCTTCTAACATAATAGACATGAACTCTGACTTCTCACAACCCCTGACTTTGTAGGCACCACCTTTGACCTGACCCTTGGCCTCATCAGCATGGCTGTACTGCATGTCCTTCAGTTCCAGGACTTTGTAGGAAGATGTGTCTCCAGGGCTCTGGTTTCTGGCCCAGGGTGTGCTTTCTCCTCCCTCCTCAGTGTTCCTTTTAAGTATAAGTTTGGGTCAAATTTTATAGAACAGTTGAAGCCACTTTTTTTTCTGTGGTTCCAGCAGTTAACACAGCTAGTTGGACCCCATCCATTGAGCCTCTGTTGATCTTGGTATGTCTGTACACTTCTGTATGCTTGTGTGTGCATCTTTGGAGCATTGATGGGTAACCTGTTATCTGAAGTCCATCACTGGGTACATTGTAGGGCAAGGGTCATATCCAGGTGAAACCATCAGATGGCTTAGGTCAGCTGTCTTCCACAAACCATGAACCCATCAAGTCATGAGATATTTGCTACTGCTCCACGGGGGGCCACCACTTTGGAAACAAAGTGCCTTCCTTGACTCTTCCCTCAGCTCTTGTGTCCATGTCTGTACCTGCTGCAGTGGAATGCACTGTCCTAGAGAGAAAGTTCTGAACAGTGGTGTCAGGACTTGGGGCTAGACAGCAGATGGGACCGTAATCCAGCAGCCTTTGCCCCTCTCTCAGGACCCTATAAAATGCATACTATGCCTTCAGCTGGCCCAAGAGCCCATGAAACAGAGGTTGACACCTCCACTGCCCAGGAGCCATGGAGCACTTTTTTTCTGTGTGGCTCAAACATCCTATCCTCCCACTCTCAGGTCCTTGCTCGGATAAAATCAGGCTGGATCCCAGTGGGGAGAGGTCCTGCATGTTCATGACTTGTGTCATCCATTTACCATAGCGTCAGGAAGAGAGGCCCTTCTGTTCCCTACCCCCATCCCACAGTCTGCGTAGTTTCTACAGTAGCAGAGGACCTTCAGATGGACATGTTGGGGTTTCTGTCCTGCCCGGTTCCCACAATCATTAACTCCCAAAGAAATCACACAGAGGTCTACATTAGTTATAAACTGATTGCCCCATTAGTTAAGGCTTCTTATTAACTCTTATATCTTATATTAGCCCATTATTGTCTATGCTAGCCACGTGGCTCGGTACCTTATTCAGTGAGGCAGTCACATCTTGCTTCTGTGGCGGGGTCACAACTGCTGAATAAGCTTTCTTCTTCCCAGAATTCTACTGTTCTCATTGACCCACCTCTACTTCCTGTCTGGTTGTCCCACCCATACTTCCTGCCTGACTACTGGCCAATCAGCATTTATTTAAAATATAATTGACAGAATACAGACCATTGTCCCACACCATGACAGACGTTAAAGCAGCTAAGAGCTCAAGGGCAGTGGGTAAGTTCTCCAGAAGACAGGGCAGGCTCAGCAGTGCTCACAGTACTTGTTCAGAAGCTTTCAGAGGAAAGTAGCTCGGCAAGTTTTCGCTTACTCAGGCCTGTCGGCTCCTGTCCAAGAGTGGGTCCCACAAACACTTTATAGCAACTTGGGAAGTTGCTGGTTACCATAGAGGCTCCTGACCTAAGTGTGGCACACCTGTCTGGCCCACCTGCCATTCAGCGCATGGGGGTCAGGCTGGACCACCTACTGCACCTGAGGGGGAGAAAGGCTGACCTGAGTGTAGCAGGTGTTCACATAGGACTTGGAGACTGATACGGAGGTTGGTGTTTTAAGCAAATGAACATGAGTTTGTTGTTGGGGAATATTTGTTTGCTGTGGAATTCCCAAGGTTGTGAGCAGCTCATTTGCCCAGTTGGACATTTAGATGTGAAAATAGGGAGGGACAGTGATGTGGTCTTGTTATCTCTATAGAGTCCACTGTCAGACTCCAGCAGGGCCTGTGGCTGTCTGTCAATCAAACGTCTTGATAACCATGACAAGCGGAGTTCGGCTGCGCTGGCCTTCCTCTCTTCTCCTAGTGTGGCAGTGCCATAATGACACAGGAGGACTGTTGAGGGAATTTCAGATTTGCTCTCAGCTTTGATCCAGTGGAAGCCATTTACCTCACACTGTCTCCTATGCCTAATGGGAACTGGGATGTCATGAGGGACCCTTTCCTCAAGGCAGATTTGAACTGGGCAGCTTGCTTCCTGGCCTGTTTCTCAGCTGCTGAGCCCTGCCCTTCTATCCACTACTGGCCTAGCTGTTTCCCACTCCCGAGGCGTCAGCGGGAGGTTTCCTTAGGCTCACACCCCACATGGCGCTGTAGCAGGAAGGATGGGTCCCCATCCTACTCCCCCACTTAGACGAATCCTGGGCCCAGCAATTCCATTCCTAAGTTTTGTTTTTTTTTTTTTGGTTTTTTTTTTAATAAGGAAAATGTAAAAAGCGAGGTGACGGCCTGAAGACGGAGAATGACCCCCAGGAGGTGAGCCACATTGTCAGGTGGGTCTGTGTCAGTGTCCTGAGCGGGGTGGTCTCCTGCCCATCCTGAGATCCTGAACATTCCAGTTATGCTATAGATGCAGTAGTCACTGCTGTCCTTTACTACTTCCAAGACCCTGTGCTGCCAGTGTTAGATTTTAGGGCACTGCTTCCCAAGGCTGCCTGCCCTGTGGGAACTGAATGGTGTGAATGGCCTGTAAGGGGCCGTACTTTATATCTCTCCCACAGTGACTTTGTCCTTAAAAGTTGTCCATATCTTGGATGTGACCCTGGCACCACAGGTGGGACCAGGTGATCTGTGTTTGCTCCGAAGCTGTGGCACAGTGCACGTTTGTGTGGTCCTTGGACACACTTCCTGCCAGTTGTCTTAAAGAACCCTGCCCTGTCTTCTCTCAGTGAATAGAAGGCCTCCTTCCACTTCAAGGCTGGAAGCTTAAGTAATACATAACACCCTCCCTGGCCTTTTCCGTGTGATGTGTGTTCTGGAACTCATCTTAATTGATTTTTTTAACCATTTGCATAATTTTTGTTTTGGGTTTTTGTTTCTGTACATTTGTTGACAGTTTTATACATGTAGCTAATACAGTCTATTTACTTTCTACTCTACTCTCTTAACTCCCTCCTACCCATCATCCACTTCCCCTTCCCCAAATCCCTTCCCGTCATTTCCTGTTTTTGTTGTAACCCAATGATTTTCAACTAGGGCCCTGCCTGACCATGTTTGGAATTATCCACCGGTGCTTGGTGCGCGCAGTTTTATGCACAGCTGAAGATAATACCTGCCCTCCCCAGCATCCACTAGTAGCCAGTAGTTTAACGGGTAGGGCCCCATGAGAGCTAACTTCCTCTAACCTGTGATTGGCTGTTGACAGTTGTGGGCTTGTGCAGGCCATCGCAGCTGCTGAGAGCATTTCACAGTCCTCTCCGTCTTCGAGCTTAGATCCTTTCTGCTCCCATTATTTCATGATGTTCCCTGAATCTGCTTTAGGGTTATGCATTCAGTTGTCATTTATTCCCAACACCTTGAGCAGCCAAAAAGAAAAGATTTTTCTGATTAAGGATGAGAGTAGCATTTATCTCTGGATATACACATGTTTAGAATGCAGTTTGGCTCCATGCCAATTTAGCTACAGAACAGCTGTGAACCCACCCACCCCCACCCAGGGCTTATGACTTTCCAGCTCTGGGGTTTGACTGGGTTTACAGCACCATTGTCGTTATTGTTTTTCCTCTCGAAGCCATTTCCAGGGCAGCTGGCAGCTCCAGCACTTGCTTTCAGGAGTCCTAGGGCAGCCTCCCCTGCAGAGATGGGACTTGCTGCTCCATTTCCTACAGCTAACTTGCACACACCCACAAGGGTTCCTCATGTTTTTTCCAAAACAGAATGATTTTTTCAGGTCAGGAAAGGCCCTTTGCATTTTGGGGGTGTTTGAAAGTCCACAGCTGTGGGAATTGGCCAGGGGCACAGTCTTACCCTTTCTTCCTCCTATTTCTAGGCGGAGTCTGAAATGGCTCTGGATGCTGAGTTCCTGGACGTGTACAAGAACTGTAATGGGGTGGTCATGATGTTTGACATCACTAAGCAGTGGTAAGAGGGGCAGGTTAGCTGGCAGTGGCTGCATGCCTTTCCTCTGTTGGTGTGGAGCTTCCTACTGTGCCAGCCGTGGGCAGAACCCTTAATCTAGGGTCTGAGCCACAAGATAGGTATATAGTCATATCTCTGCAGAGGGTGGGGCAGGGGCAGGCTGCTGGCCAACCTTCTACAGCCCTGCTGTCCTAAAGATACCGTATAAGATTTGTCAGAATCAAGTGACTGGTTGGGGGTAGGGGGGCTTCCCAGAAACAAGTTCACACACACGCACACACACAGTCTCTCAGTGACTCACCGAGAAGACATAGCTAAGATTCATGGCAACAAAGGACAAAGAGCAAAATAAGCAGTGGGTCCAGAGGTGCAGGTCCATGAGAAATGTGGTCAGGAGACTGCATTACATGTCACCTTGAGACTGGGAGCCTTCCCTCACCAGCAACAGGAAAACACCCAAGAGACTCCTTGCTTGCTCTGTATACACTGAAAAACAATCTGTTAAAAAAACACTCTAGCAAACTGGGCGGTGGTGGTGCATGTCCTTAATCCCAGCACTTAGAAGGCAGAGGCAGGTGGATCTCAGTGAGTACGAGGCCAGCCTGATCTACAAAGCAAGTTCCAGGACAGCTAGGACTGTCACACAGAGAAACCCTGTCTCAGAAAAAACAAAACAACAACAAAAAACTATAGTAGGCTGGGCAGTGGTGATTCACACCCTCAATCCCAGTACTTGGGAGGCAGAGGCAGGCAGATCTTGTGAGTTCAAAGCCAGTATGGTCTGGAGAGTTCTAGGGCGGCCAGGGCTGCATAATGTGTGACCTTGCTTTAAAAGCAATCAAAAAAAAAAAAAAGCAACCTACATTAGGAGAAGGAAAGAGCCCCGACAACCGCCAACAGCCCAATTTAGAAGTAGCCTTGCCTTTTACTCTGCTTCTACAGTTCTATTATTAGTATTACATGTATAATCTATGTTCGGATTGGAAAAGGCAGAGCAAAGCATTCTGCTCCATTTTCTATTTTCTAAGGTTATTGTTGCTGACAGCTGGAGCAGACCAGCTAGATTTCCTGGTACCACACATGTACAATGGGACCTTATCTACTTAGGTTTCGCATTTCTGTTAAAGATAGTCACACACTCATACACCAGCCTCGCAGTGAAGTTAGTACTGTGTATTCCACTGATTCTGACGTGAGATCCCTGGTAGCCACAGACTACACTAACATCTTTCCTACAGCCTTCGCATAGTATTCACAGGCCCAGATCCAACCCTCCCAGCCTTCAGGGACCTATATGCTCGCCTGACAGTCTAGCAACTGCATTGCCCTTAAGAGCAGCGAGGACCCAACAGCTTGGCTGAACATCGAGACAGGAGTCCGCAGTTCGAGTGGATAGGAGGCTAGGCCTGCTCAGGAAGGTTGTACAGATGCTTATTTGGGAGCCATGAAGCTTTGTGGGTCCTTGTGCTCACGAAGCAAGCACCATTTGTCAGACCACAAGGATCACAGTCATCTCATTTCTTGGCTTCTGAGATCCCTGGACACCAGCATGTTTGGTTCAGCTAGTGCCTGGGAGATGATAGACTCTTAAGAGCCTGAGCACTAAATGTGAAAGATGCAAACACCAAGTTCACACAGCTGCCATTACAGGCCAGTCTTATAGGTTAGCAGATGCAGATATGCAAGAGGATACACCAGTGTCAGGAGAGGCTGCCATAGTTACAGGCATGTTACATTTATTGCTTTGTCTTGGCGGGGAAGCTGGTTCATACTCATTTTACTGGTTGTGGGAGGTGTCTGTCAGTGGATCTCTGTAGCTTGGCTAACTTGAAACTATGTAGCCCAGACTGACCACAAACTCATAATCCTCTTATCTCTTTCTGAGAACCCAGCTTTCTGAGAACCGGGGTTATTAGTATATGTCATTTCTGGTTTGGTTTTTTGGGGGGAATAGTGGTGGGGAGCAGAGGGCAGATACTGGAGATTGAACCCAGGTCTCTGCACGTGCTAAGAAGTACTCAGCACTGAACTACATCCTCAGCCCTGGTCGTGTCTTTACAAGTCATTTGGAGACATTGGGATGACTTGTAAAGTGGAGCTCCCACATTTAAGTCAATCTTGGAGAGACCAGCAGGTTTGGTAGGGGGTATGGTTCACTGCAGAATAAGTAAGGCCCTGGAAATAGACACTTCGTTAAGGATACTTCAGTGATGGTATCCCTGAGGCAAGAGCCAATAAGCAGGGACACATAGATGAACCCAGCCTCAGTGTGCAGCAGAACTGAGGGACAGGTTACCACAGTTTATGTTCAGTTCAGAATGATGCTACAAACAGATGAGGCTTCAAGCAGTTCTTTTTTGTTTTTTAATTTGGGGATAGGAAGTTGTGTAATAGAGACCAGACGACAGGCATCAGCTCTCTCATTCTACCATATGGCCCCAAAGATCAAACTCAGGTCATCAAGCCCAGTGACAAACATTTCCATCTACTGAGCTACCCCACCAGCCCTTGAAGAAATTTCATGGAGACGTAGACAGGTGGCACTCCAACTAAAAGCAGGAGAATGGAGCACCTTGGTTTGAATGCAGGGGAACTGTGGTGTCGGGGGATGCACACTGAGGTTATAGTACTGTTCATCTCTGAACCCTGCCTGATGTTTTAAATGTTCCGGGGAGTTAGACCAAGAAGGGATTACACACAACATTCTAAGGGTCACATAGCTAAGACAAAACACTACCTTCCTTTTTGAAGGACCTTCAATTATGTTCTTCGGGAGCTTCCCAAAGTACCAACCCATGTGCCGGTGTGCGTGTTGGGCAACTACCGTGACATGGGTGAGCATCGAGTCATTCTGCCAGACGATGTGCGTGACTTCATTGACCACCTGGACAGGTGGGTGCTACCAGCTTTGCTCCTGTAAGGAGGTCCTGTGTTGTGCTCTGATAGTGTTGGGGAAAGCTTGTAGACACTTGGGTAGCAAAGGCAGTGTCTCATCCTGTGTCGGAGATAAAATGTCACCATCCTGGCCCAGGAAAGGGATTAAGGCGTTCCAGGTCTCTGGTGATGCTGTAGAAGTTGTGAGGACTGGGGGCCTACGTGGCCCTGTCTAGTTCTCCCAGCTACCCCAGAGGAGCCAGCTACAGTGTCCTTATGAACCAGCTGCCAGAAAGAAGCTAGATAGGCAGGACAGCTTAGAGTCAGGTGTGGCCCTTGACATAGGAGCCAAGCCACGCCACCCACTGAGTTCCTTTATCTTTCTTTGAAAACAGACCTCCAGGTTCCTCTTATTTCCGCTATGCTGAGTCTTCCATGAAGAACAGCTTTGGCCTAAAGTACCTGCATAAGTTCTTCAACATCCCTTTTTTGCAGTTACAGGTAAGTGCTTACCAGTAGGGCGGACAAGTGGGCAGCCAACACTTCTGTGGCTCTGTACAAAGACTGGCCTTCTTCCTAAGCCTGACAGCACTCTAGGGCACCCTCTTCTTGGAAGCTGGCTATCAACATGTATCCAGAGGAGATCACACACACAGCACTCAAAGCAGCAGGCCAAAAGTGGGGTAGCATGTCTTGCTCCTAAGAGCATCTGGAAGTTTCAGTCCAACATGTAGAGCCCTTATGCCTCTCTGGGTCACTGACTAAAGTGCAGACCCCTTTATCAGATGAAGATAAAGCTGTGGAAGACCCAGTTACACAGAGCTGTCTGTCATCAAGAGGCAGGTTATGAGACATGTACCTGTGACTCTGCATCCAAATACGGGGCTGGCTGTACTCTGAACCATAGCCCTCTGGCCATCTCATGAAGAATAGAAAACTTGCACCTATGTCTGAAGCATCTAGCCTTCCTGGTGCAGATGAGGGCAAGTAGGGTGGTCTGCCAGGGTGAAGAGCTGCACCTACCCTGCTTTTCATTAAGTGTTTCTCTTGGATTCTTTTAGATGAATAGAAGTGGCATTGGCTGAACGAGGTGGCACATACCTGTAATTCCAGCATTCAGAACACTGAGTCAGGAAGACCACTTCAGATTTAAGGCTACATAGTAAGGCTCAGTAAGTGGGAGACCTCGTCTCAAAATAATTAAAGTGCTAGGTATGGTAGTACACACCTGTAATCCCAGTACTTGGGAAATAGAAGCAGGAGGATCAGAGGTTAAGGTCATCCCTAGCTATGTAACAAGTTCAAAACCAGCCTGGGCTACATGAGACCCTTTCTCAAACACAAAAAAACAAGCCAGACAATGGTGGTGCACACCTTTAATAACAGCACTCGGGAGGTAGAGGCAGGAGGATCTCTGGGTTTGAGGCCAGCCTGGTCTACAGATCAAGTTGCAGCACAGCCAGGACTGTTACACAGAGAAAGCCTATCCTGAAAAACAAAAAACAAGGCAAAATGTTGCAGAGATACTAGAAGATCACCATATCATCACCCGATCCCCAGTGCCTCCTATTTTGTGTTTCTATATTTGTCAAAGCCATGTATTAGTTTACAAACTAAACCCAAAGCTCCATCTAGTCGCAGGTTCCCCTCCCCCCCTGGGCCCTACCCTGTAAGCTGTGGTCGTTTTCTCTGGTCCTGAGGTGTGCTGTAGCTTCTCAGACCTAGGGGAGCATCAGAGGAGGCAGAAAGTAGAACAAGGCTCTGGATTCTAAGCATAAGGACAGAGGACCAATCATTTTTGGAACCAAGAGCTGAAATAGCTTGGTGTGGGTTCTCTGGTGAACAAGAAGGCCAAACAGGCTTGGCCATCTTATTGGGCCTGGAGACCTGTAATGAGTATAGGGACCCTTCATACCTTATCTAGGACACCAAAGTCAGGAAAGTAAAGCCTTCCTTTTCTTCATCTCTATGTCCTTTTGAGAAACAATGAGATTCTCAGCTTTTATTGCTTACTCGGGCAGGAAGGATCTAGTGAATCTGGTCAGTTTCAGGGACTTCCTAAAGCAATTTTAAGTTCTTTATCTTTCTATTTAAAGAGCCTGCAATATGGAATGCTTCAATCTTGGAGGAAACTGTTATGAAACAACTCACACTGCTCTACTCTGAAAGCTTTACCATCCTGCCAAGGGAGACAAAGAGATGCCAGGATAGTCACTGGTACTAGAAGCCTGTGCTGAGATCCAGACCAACATAGCTTTCTTTCCTCCATGGTTATTTGCATGGACTCTGATGGCCACTATCTGCTGGCAGGGTGGTGGGTACAAGATGAATGGAATGAACCATTCCATCTTGGAGGAGCTGGCTGCTCTTCTAGAAGATGATAGTTAAATTCCCAGCACCCACATGGTGGCTTACAACTGTCTGCAACTCCATTCTCATGGGATCCAAAATGCCTTTCTGGCTCTAATGGCATCAGACATGTACATGGTATGCAGACTAAAGATCTATATACATTAAATAATAATTTTTAAAACATGACTTCTTGGGTTTGGGATGTAACTCAGTTGTTGGATTACTTGCCTACTAAGTACAACACTCTGGGTTCAGTCCTTAGTGCTATATAAGCCAGGTGTGGCACATGCCTGTAATCGCAGCAATGGAGAGGTGGAGATAAGGGAGAAAATAAATTCAACACCATCCTTAGTCATATAGCAAGTTCAAGGTTAGACCTGGATACAAGAGGCAACCATATGGCTGGAGAGATGATTCAGTGGTTAATAAAACCTGAGTTCAGTTCCCAACATCCTCATTGGGTAGCCCACAGCTGTCATAACTCTAGCTTCGAGAGATCCAATGTACTGTACTAGCTCTGGGCATTCAAACACGTGGCTTTCATTCAGACACACACATGAACATAAAAGTAACAAAAACAAGTCTTAAAGAACAACTGTAAGGCCGGGCAGTGGCGGCACATACCTTTAATCTCAGGAGGCAAAGGCAGGCAGATCTCTGGGTTTGAGGTCAACTTGGTCTACAAAGTAAGTTCCAGGGCAGCCAGGGATACGCCAAGAATCCCTGTCTCAGAAAACAAACTATAATTCCAGAATTATTTAAATCACCAATTATTGGTCAATATGCAGAGTAAATCTAAATAGACTTATATAATGTATTTGATGTGGCTGTTTTCATTGGTACATCACATATTTAGTTTTAAATTAGGACCCTCATCTGTCTATGATATGCCTGCTTGCCCTGAGTGCTGAACTACGTCATTCTCATGTATTTCTTTCCAGGATATAAACAGACCCCAGGTCTCTTGGTCTGTAGTTATTCCCACTTTTTCCATTTGTTTTGTTTCCTTTGTGCTGAAAAGCACTCCTGGTATAAGCCAGGGGCATGCCCTGTGCCAGGGTAATGTTTCTTAAGATAGCGGTGTCTGTCCAGTAGGGCCTTTTCCAGCTAAAAACACAGTCCTGTTTGATCTGTCCCCTCACACAGCTTAAAAGCTGCTGTATTTTAGGATTAAATCTAAATGCAAGAAGACATAACAGCTGGACTCAGAGGCTTGGTCTGACCAGCTTTGGTCATCAGGCTAGATGTATGGTTTGCTCAGTCTGTACCTGGCGGAGTTTATCATCCAAAGTTGCACCTGGGATTCTCCACATGTCTTAAGCACGTGCTGCTATGGTTTTGTGGCCTGAGAGGCTATTGTAGCCAATAGAAATGCTAGTGACAACCAAAGGTATGACGTGGAAACAGAAGGCTAGCTTTCTTATGTGGCTCCACATGACTGGCCTGTATCTTCCAAGCCACAGAAGCTGACTTTGCAGCTAGCCAGATCTCATGCGTCACAGGAGGAGGCTGTACCATGGGGAAGAGGCATACTCAGCTATGTCCACTTCCTTTACAGAGGGAGACACTGCTGAGGCAGCTGGAGACAAACCAACTAGACATTGATGCCACACTGGAGGAGCTGTCAGTGCAGCAGGAAACCGAGGACCAGAACTACAGCATGTACGTGAGCCAGCATCTACAGAGATGCAGGCCCTGACCACCCTGAGTGGGAAGGGTGGGTACTACACTGTATTCCCAGTGGGCCCTAGTGTCCACAGAGAGGAGCCAGGTGCCAAGCTTTGGTCTGTACTCGTGAGGCAGTGGAAAAAGCACCATATACATGGGTGGTAGATCAGTCAACCTGAGTATTTATTCTTCAGCTAAGACCTTAGTACTCAGTGTGGAGCAATACAGGGAATAGCTGAGTAACATGGCTCAGTAGCTCATCTCAGCCTCTTAGGACAGGCACTCCATGCCCTTCCTGGTCATCTGTTGCGGTTTTTAATTACTAAAGTATTTAGTCAGATCAGCACTTGTTTAGAACAAGTACATTATTAATACTGTGAATTGATCTATCCTGATCTGGGGAACTGTTTGAATTTCTCCACAGCCCCGTGAGTTCTTGTACAAAGTGTACGCAGATATTCATGAGGGTGGGCTGTGTTGGCTCTGGCACTCTGCACCCCCAAATACTTTGGAGCCAGTGGAACCTACAAAGCTTAGATATTGGGTATGGTTCCTACATGTGGATCAGCACAAACCTGTGATGAGTGCAACTACACATGTATGATAGTAACTCTACCCCACTGGCCATAACTA
The DNA here is from genome assembly GCA_004026605.1 of Ondatra zibethicus. NCBI lineage: Eukaryota > Metazoa > Chordata > Mammalia > Rodentia > Cricetidae > Ondatra > Ondatra zibethicus. The sequence goes on along the minus strand of PVIU01002686.1, from coordinate 153,106 downwards.
GCCACACCTCCCTCTTGGTCACTAGTTGAGTACTGTTGACAGTCACTGACCTACCCAAATTCTGTAAGAACAGTTGGTCCTGGTAAGATTGGTCATGTATCTCTGCTATGAGACTCAGTTCCCCAGGATGGTACTAGTATAAAGGGACAGGATAAACAAGGCCATTAGACTGGGTACCAAAGACTGTGGGGTAGCTGATTAGCAGGTAGGCCCTGTCCTCTGCTTAATATAAATGCAAAAGGGACACTGATGGCCAAAAGCCTTGGAGAAAAAGTCCAAGAGGAAGCCAGCTCTTCACTCTCTATCCTTTTGCCCCTCCTAGCTTCCTTGAAATGATGGAGGCTCGAAGTCGAGGCCATGCATCCCCTCTGGCAGCCAATGGGCAGAGCCCATCCTCAGGCTCCCAGTCGCCAGTTGTGCCTCCAAGTGCTGTATCCACAGGGAGCTCCAGCCCCAGCACTCCCCAGCCTGCCCCCCAGCTGTCCCTCAGTGTCTCCTCCACCTGTCCCAAAGCACCATCTCCTATACCCCCTTTGGAGGCCACGCCCTCCTCTGTACACCCTTCAGCCCCAGCTCCAGCTCCAGCCCAGCGTCGCAGCATCATCTCTCGGCTGTTTGGGACCTCACCAGCTGCAGACATGACCCCTTCACCTCCAGGTAGGCCTGGGAGCAGCCCTTCATGTGAATTTGGGGCTATCTTCTGGCATCTTGAGCCTCATATCCCCCAGAGACTGGAATGTGGTCCCTGTGCCCCTGATAAGCTTTTCCCTCTTGGGCCAGCCATTACTTGACCCAGTTCTAAAGTAACCTATGACCTTGAACCAGGGTGCATGAGTTGTCGAGTCGCAGTCCTACAGGCTCAGTTTTGGTTCCTAGCATGGGAGCAGGGACCACATGAGGAAGAAACAGCATTTCTCTACAGAGCCAGCTCCAGCTCTCGAGGTCCCAGCAAGAGTCCAGAACGTTGAGGATTTTGTTCCTGAAGATGGCCTTGACCGAAGCTTCCTGGAAGATACAACTCTACCTAAAGACAAGAATAAAATTGGAGCCAAAGGCCCACAGCAGGATAGTGACAGGTAAGGACAGATTGGTAGAGCTGAGCACAGGGTCCACCTCAAGGGCAAGCTTCCCCATCCCATTCACACCTGGATCTCCAAGACATCACTGGGATTGTGAACACAACCTTTCATGTGCTTGCTGGATTGGCAGTTAGCGTTGAAAACAAAAACTGAGGGAAGGGCTCAGGCCATGTGTTGAAGGCCTACTTAGACTAATGACTGCCACCGTGGGGTGGGGCAGTTTATGCCCACACTGGACTGGAGAACACTGAGCTAGAATCTTCCTAGGACAGCAGGAACCTTCGCAGATGGTCTAGCAAAGACGGAGCACTCTGAATACATGCTAGCCCCGCGTCTGTGTAAGGAATAGCGAAGGCCGCCTGGGTCTCTCCATATGGAACCAGACAAGCAGGCCTTGGCCAGGTTTGACTTTCTACAGCTAGCCTTTCCCATAACCGTCTGTCTTAACAACACCCTAAAATCTGTCTTTAGCTGAGCTCTGAGATCATTCCCTCTAGCAAATCAAATGTCGAATGACTTTTAGCGTCTCCAGCATCACTGTGTACAATGGGGCCAAGGGTTTCCTTCCAGAAACAGATTCGAGACTTCTAACTGGGCTCTTCTCCTACTGATTACCCCATTAGCTAGCGACAAGGCAGTGTTGCCCTCACTCTTACTCCCACCTATACTCAGCAGCCCCTGTGATAGCCCAGAAGGTCTTGCCACTAGAATATGGTACTACAGACAGGGCAGCTCTAAGGCAAGTGGGTGAGGAAATCAGCAGCAGCACATAGCCACCCTCAGAACCTCTGACTTCCTACCCCCTCTTTGCAGTGACGATGGGGAAGCCATAGGAGGGAACCCAATGGTGGCAGGTTTCCAGGATGACGTGGACATAGAAGATCAGCCACATAGCAAATCCCTGCTGTCCTCAGATCCCGTCCCCAGTAAGAATATCAGTCTCTCCAGTGAGGAGGATGCTGAAGGACCGGCAGGCCACCCCAGAGTGGCTCCTCAACAGTGCTCAGAGCCTGAGACAAAATGGTATGGGATGGGGTCCCCAGGGTATGGCTAGCTGAGGCAGTGGCAACCTAGGGTGGCCTCAGAACTCAGACATTTCTTCTTATGTGAAGGTCCTCCACCAAGGCCTCACATTCAAGAAAGAAGGGAGCTCCCACACGAGCCATACCCTCATGGTCAGATGGTCTCACCACTGGCTCAGGACCTGACCACGGCAGTACCAAGCCACCCACTGATGGCTCTCATAGACCCCAGGAAGGGAAAGACAAGCAAGTGTCGTCAGAAAGTGATCCTGAGGGTCCCATTGCTGCCCAGATGCTATCCTTCGTCATGGATGACCCTGACTTTGAAAGTGATGAATCGGACACACAGAGGAGAGTGGTAAGTACAGACTGCTGGCTGGGAAGCTGAACCCCCCCATTCTTACAGAGATAGAGGACAATCAAGAAGGTCTGTTTCAGCCGGGCAGTGGTGGCGCACGCCTTTAGTCCCAGCATTCAGGGAGGCAGAGGCAGACAGATCTCTGAGTTCAAAGCCAGCCTGGTCTACAGAGTGAGTTCCAGGACAGCCAGAGATACACAGAGGAAAACCTGTCTCTAAAGAAAAAAAAAAAAGGTCTGTTTCTCAGGCAAGGTCTGAAGAGAGGAGAGAGTGCTTCTGGCTCCAGTGCCCCAGAGACACTTTCCTTTCTTAACGTGTTTGTGATGCCTGCTGGAGAAAGTAGACAGGAATCTATGGGAGGGGTCCATTGTGCATATGAAGGCCCTACTGATCTTTCTAAATCTGGGTCAGGTTAACCCCTTCCATTCTATCCCACCCCAGCCCCTAGATTCCCAAAGGGACTTGCTACCTTGTTCAAAGGTCCATGGCAGTGGTCAGAGACAATAGGGCCTACCAGCTACTCTCTTTGCAGGGGGGATTCCCAGTAAGAGAAGACCTCTCTGATGTGACCGATGAGGACACTGGCTCTGCCCAGCCACCCCCACCCTCCAAACCCCCAATCTCTGCTTTCAGACTGAAGAATGACTCAGATCTCTTTGGTCTGGGCCTGGAGGAGACAGGACCTAAGGAAAGCAGTGATGAAGGTAGGAGGGCCTGGAGCTTGTCTGTCTCCTTGGAACCTGATAGGACTTGGAGGTCCTCATCCTGTGGTCCCTCATCCAGGGACCTGTGATTAGAAGTCCTAGCCTTCCTACGGTTTTTCTTCATCATAGCTGTTAGCTATGAGAGTCTATAGCACGGGAGGAACAGTGTCACACCAGGCAAACATGTGCCCAAACCTAACATCTGCATTGTGACCCAAGATTGCCATCCAAGACTGTCACCTGTTCGTGGTTCCCTTTGGGTCCTCTGTACCAGCTGCTCTGCCAACATTCTAGGCTTTCAGGTGTCCCAGGCCTTTGGGGCAGAATTAGTTTGAAAAAAAAAAATGATAATTGCCTAGCAGATGTGCTTGGAACGACAGCCCAAGGGCAGGCTTGGGCCAGCTCAGCCCCAAAAGGAAGGGAAAAAATTACATCCCAGGCTGGTTCAAGGCTCACCGGCACAAAAATGCATGGGAACCCCCTAGATTGCCAGTGGGACCAGGCTTTGTTGGGAATGGGGTATCTGCAGCAGCCTCTGTCTGATCATACAGAGTGGTTGTAGGCGGGAGCTCAGCTGTCTTTTTTGTGCAGATAAAGATGGCAAACTTCCCTCTAAAGAGAAGAAGAAAAAGAAGAAGAAAGGCAAAGAGGTACATGCCCTGCCCACCACTGGTCTCACAGCTAGCCTGGACAGTCCAGGTCCTGGAAGGTGGGATGTAGCCTTGTGGGTTGCCCATTGACTCTAGATCTGCTCTTCATGACCTTCAGGAGGAAGAAAAGGCTACAAAAAAGAAAAGCAAACACAAGAAGAACAAGGATAAGGAGGAAGGCAAGGAGGATCGGAGGAAGAAGAGGAAGCCCCCTCGGAGCAAGGAACAGAAGGCTGCAGATGAGCTGGAAGCCTTCCTGGGAGGCGGGGCTCCTGGCAGCCGCCACCCTGGAGGTGGGGACTATGAGGAGCTCTAGGCTGCCAGAGGCAGTTGGTTTTCCTGGGAAGAGGGGAACTGCCAGTGACTGATTTGGGGAGGCTGCTGCCTATGCACCCACACTCCCAGGACCACCCTGCCACCTATGTCCCCCAGCCATTGTGTCTGCCCTCATTTGGTCTGGCCCACTCTACATTGATTTTTGTGCTGAAGACCTTGGTGGTGGTCAGGCCTTGGGTCAGGCGCTGCAGGTGCTGGGCCTCAGCCCAGTAGAAGCCTGCTCTGCAGGGAGGGAGGGGACAGAACAGAGTTGCAGCTGGTTTGGTGGACCACCTGGCCCTCCCCACATGGAGCTGCAACCAGTCCCCGGTGTTTCTCAGGGATGTGCCTGGGGCCGAGAAGGGACCCACCAGGGTCTGTTTACAGAGGCAGGGTGTGGGACTGCTTGGCTTCTCAAATGTCCACCACCCAGCCCCACTTCCTGCTTGCCTTCCTGAGCTCTCCCAGGGCCATAGCATGGCTTGGGTTGTGGACCTTCTTCCCCATGGATCCAGAGTAGAGCAGGGTCATACCCTGAGCACAGATGTGTACTCGGGAGGGTGTGGCAGCATCATCTGCTACTGCAAAGTGGCCTAGACCCCGCACTGGTTAAGGCTGGCAAGAGAACACAATGTACCACCTCTCCTGTGGGAGAGGCACTAACAGCTTGCCACTATGTGCCAGCTGTGCCTCTGCCCATTGAGCGCCTGCGCAGGTGAGCCTAGAGGGCGCCTTCTTAGACACTCCGCCCAGACTATAAAGCTCTCCGATTTTACTGTTGTGTGTGGCTGTTTTCTGGTTCCCTAAGGTGTTAAAGATGAAACCACCCAATCTATGGGCCAGGTCCCTGGCATCAACCTGAAGAGCAATTTTGGAGAGGTAGCCGCTCCAAGGGGACCACTCCACAATGCTGCCCCAAAGTGGGCTGGACTTAGTAATGCTTAGCCGGAGCATGTTAGCCAGAGGACCTGCCTGGCCAGCGCAAAGGGTTTACCCCACAACCTAATGCAGGGTTACTGTAGGGAAAGTACCTGGGAACCTCGGGCCCTAGAGGGAGGTGTATCCCACTCTGCTCCGCCTTCCTGCCTGCTACTGGGGGCGCCTGCAACCCAGTATTTCGCCCCCGCTGGCAGCTCTCCACCCTCGCCCACTGCGGACACGTTGCCATGAGAACCCTCCAGAGGCTGGCTGGCGTTTAGCGCTGTTAGTGACGTTGGAGGCGGAGCAATACGCTCCGCCTACTGGGGTGGGGGCAAGGCTGAGAGTGCTTTCCTAGGCCTGGGAGGGGAACTCCCTTACTTTTCTGCTATGGGGCCCTATACACAAGACAATTGGTAGTTGGGCAGGTGCTATGGGGCAAGCATTACCTGGCCCTTTTACCCTCAACTTTTGGACCCCTGGTGTGGAAAAAAGGTCTACAATAAGACCAGGGCTCCACAATGAGCCCTAGCACCGAGATCTGGCGCCCAACAAGGCAGGTCTTAACTCAGATCTGACCTCCGCAGCCCATCATCTACCAAGGTAGAATGCTAGAAAGCCCAGGGCCCCCGGCAAGGGGCAGGCAGGGTTAGAATGAGGAGTGGACCACATGAAGACCTTTCCCCAAAGGAAGCAGGCAGTGGCAGCCCAGGCTATCCTGAACACAAAAGGTTACAGCTACACTTCAGGCTGAGCAAGCCATATGGCTCACAGGTACCTGCTGAGATTTTGGCGTCTTCAGAGCCAAAGAGGATAGTTCCTGGTGAGAGGCCAATAGGGCTCATCTGCTCCCACCTGGGTCCAACCACAGACGTGCATTCTGGAATCTCCCCAAACCCAGATTCTCTGCTGCCAAACCGAGATTTCAGGCTCCTTGCAGGTCCCTGCCTGGAGTCCTGCTGACAGGCTTTTCTTGGTGCAAGGAACCCATGTTCAGACCCAAGGACTTGTGCTTTGAGGATGCTGCTATTCGTGACCCTTCACTCTACATAGCCCAAATGAGAGCTAGGGCGATCACTCGTATCTGGACCCCACTATACATCTCCCTTCCAGCACGGCCCCTTTAAGTGCCACCCTACTGATTACCACTGGGGGCAGTACCGAGCAGCCAGGCCAGGATCAGAGCTGCTGCCTCCAAGCTTCTGCCGGTACCGGCTACATAGCCGGGTCAGGTACACACCGGAACCGACTTGGGTTATGCAGCCTACCTGGGCTCAGCTCATGGAGAAATAACCAGGTAAGAGGTCAAGCCAAACCGTCCAGCATGTGGAGCTGTTGGCACGGGAGGGGGCTGCACGGAAGGATGAGTCCCCGCCCCCAAGCAACGCAGACTAGGTCCTAGCGATGGCTGCTCCGGGACAGGCCAGAAAAGGGTTGCTGTGTGGGAAGGGTCATCAAAATACCTAGGATACAAAAGCAAACCCTACCCCCATCCCACAGAGAGCCGGTATCACAGCGCCCAGCTCCTGACAGCTGCAGCCAGCAAAGCGTGCTGTCACCTTCCTGGGGCGGAGCCTCAGACCCTGTCATCTAGCCCAAACTCTGACCTGGCATGGAGTTTAGAATGAAAGGGGTCCGAATAGGGTCGGCATGAACCTGGGTTTGGAACCAGCCTTGGTACTTAATGAGCCCTGGCTCCAAAAAAGCAGCCCCTCTATCAGAAAGCCCCTTATATACCTGGGACTAGAGATTGACCCTGAAAGGCCCATCCACATACAAGTCTTGCCAGGCCCCAAAACACTCTCAGCTTACTCTGGAGCAGATGTCCTGGGAGTAGGTGCCTTATGGGGGGAGGGGGGTGTCATCACCTTCTGAAACCCTCTTTCTCCAGCCAGTTACAGGCCCTGGGGACCACAAACACTGGTGGCCCACATCTGAACATTAGCCTAGATCCTTTCCAGTCTATAGCTCCAGGGATGAACAACCACACGTTTCCATGGAGCTTTCCAAAGCCAGAGTGGGGAGGACTCTGTCCTGGGGAGGGGCTCCCCCCCCTTTCCTCTGCTTTCCCACCCTCTCCTCTGCCTCCTCCTAGCTGACAGCCTCCTGCCTTTGGTACACTATTGGTAGTTTGCAACTCAGGGAAATGACACTATGAGCTTGTGGCTCACATGGCCCCCACGTGGTTCTGCAGCCTAGACCTGGCCAAGCACACACTGGGGGTGGGGGTGGGGGGGTCATTGCAATTATTCAAAACAGGAGGGGCTCGCTCTGCAGCCTTCTCTGCCCTAACAAGCTTGGTGGGTTTCATCCAAGGAACTGGGATCAGAGATTTATGCAAAAGGAAAAGATATTTGAGACCCAAGAAAACTCTTTGGGGTTATTCTTCTGCCTAGCACCTCATTAAGTTGAGGGGACATAGGCTTAGGTAAAAAAGGACTGTCCCAAGTGCAAGATCACTTTCAGTGCTAGGAGAGGAGTTCTCTGTCCAAATCAGCAGGCAGAGACCACTGTCTCACCTGGGACTCTGCACTATCAGAGGGGTACCTCTGCAGTGCTGGTGGGAGGGGGCTATAGTCTCACCTTAAGGAAATCTAAAAGCCCCATCATTCCAGCTGTAGGCACCAGAGGGCAGTAAAACCGTCACACATTCCCCCCATTGATCTACCCAAGCCTAGCTAGCGGACCCTGGTATAGGGAGAGACTCAGGAGTTCCCGCTGTGTGGACAAAGGTGGATTCACTGTAAGCTAAATTCCTGGCATATCTGCCCCACAGGCTGAATGGCCTGTGAGGTTTCTCCTGCAGGTACTTCTAATATAGGTATGGAGCCAGCACCAGAAGCCCTGACCAAGACCTGCAGCCAGGGCTGCTCCATCCCCTATGCCCCAGGTAAGCCGGCCCAGCACGTGGGGTGGGGTGGGGGTAAAGGGTCTGGGGTGCAGAGGAGGCTGCCCTGACCCGTATCTCCTCCCAGGGCAAAATCCCCGAAAGGCCGAGTGACTAGAGCTGCTAGACTGGGGACGTCTTTTAAGATGACCCGCACGGACCCGCCGGACTTGCTGGTGTCGACCGTGTACCAGGACATCAAGGTGGTGGCCCCAGGGCTCACGTCCAAAAACCAGCCATGTGAGCGATCCGTGCCCCGGCCAGCTGCGCCCGCGCCTTTCAACAAGCGCCACTGCCGTAGTTTCGACTTCTTAGAGGCATTGGACGAGCCCACCATGGAGACACACCCAGAGCCGCCACCTCCCGAGCCCGCGCCACCGCGTGCCCGGCCCCGAGACAGCGAGCCTCGGCGCCGCACCCGTTCCAAGAGCGCGCCCCGTGGGCCCCATGGCCTGGCGCCTGCTCCGGCTTCACCGCCAGTACTGCAGCGCAGAGGCCGGGAGGCCCAGCGATCGGTGCGGTTGGAGGGGTCGCCGCACAAGGAGCCCTCGTACCCTGCGCTACGGGCTCTCGCCAATGAGCTGCACCCCATCAAGCTCCAGCCACAGCGTGGCGGCCCCGGACGCATCGCACCTCTATGCGCCACCCCAGGCCGCTGTGCACCACCCGAACCACCCACAGGACCCGCCCCCCATGTCCGCTGCCGTTTGGACATCAAGCCTGACGAGGCAGTGCTGCAGCACGCCGCCCGAAGCTCGCGATCTTGCGCACCCAGCGAGGCGGCGCCCTGGGTTCGCACCGTCCCACAGTTCCATGGTCTCACAATTCCAGGGCCCCGCCATGTGGCCCTCTCACGCACTCCCACCCCTAGTGACTTGTACTGTACTGACCCCAGAGCAGTGTACTGCGATGGGCCGTTGCCTGGATCCCGGGACTATTTGGAGCAGCGCAGTCAACCCTTTGCAACGCCCCCAGGTCCCACCCAATTTTTCTACACCGAGGAACCTGAGGGCTATACAGGCAGTTTTACCACAAGCCCAGGCCTTCCCTTTGATGGCTACTGCTCCAGGCCCTACTTGACCGAAGAAGCCCCCAGACCCAGTCCAAGGCGTGGTGGCGGCTACTATGCTGGGGAAGTACGCACCTTCCCGATCCAGGAGCCCCCAACCCGTTCCTACTATGGGGAGACACCTCGAGCCTACGGAATGCCTTTCGTCCCCCGATATGTCCCAGAAGAGTCCCGGGCACACCCCGGTGCCCGCACCTTCTACACAGAGGACTATGGGAGGTTCCGTGAACGCGACATAATGGCTCGCACTTACCCGCATCCCCGCAGCAGTCCAGCCTGGGCTGATTGGGGTCCGAGGCCTTATCGCACCCTTCAGGTGGTGCCTCCTCCCGCCCCTGGACCACTGTTGGCCTCGTGGCACGGTGGCACCAGCACAAGCCCGCCCCGGCTGGTGACCGATAGCCGCCACTACTCTCGATCCTGGGACAACATCCTGGCTCCTGGTCCTCGTCGTGAAGATCCTCTAGGACGCGGCCGCAGCTATGAGAACCTGCTGGGACGCGAGGTTCGGGATACACGGGGTTCATCCCCGGAAGGCCGGCGTCCACCAGTCGTAGTGAACCTATCCACCTCACCCAGACGCTATGCAGCACTGTCGCTGTCCGAGACGTCACTTACAGAAAAGGGCCGTGGTGGGGAAAACCTGGGCCGCAACTGGTACATCACGCCGGAGATCACCATCACGGACAATGACCTGCGCTCAGTAGAGCGCCCGACAGCCAGGGGCTGGGAACTGCCTGGAGGCCGACCTCGGCAGCCCGCACCCAAGGTCCCTGAGGGCCCTGCCTCCAGCCGCCAGCGCAGCCTTGAGCAGCTGGACGAACTCATCACCGACCTGGTCATCGACTCACGGCCGCCAGGCCAGGCCCCAGAGCCTGCCGCCGAAAGTTTAGGCCGCCAACTGCGCCGCCTGCTGGACTCACGGTCTGCGGGCCCTGGAGGAGCAACCGCGTTGGCTCCGTCGCGCTCACCCCCGGCCTCGGCTGGCAGCACCGAGGAGCCCACTGGCTCGGGGGAGGCAGCCGACGCTTCCCCGGAGCCCAGCGCCGACGAGGATGACTTGATGACCTGCTCCAACGCGCGCTGTCGGCGGACAGAGACCATGTTCAACGCCTGCCTCTACTTCAAGTCATGCCACAGCTGCTATACCTACTATTGCTCGCGGCTGTGCCGCCGAGAGGACTGGGATGCGCACAAAGCGCGTTGCGTGTATGGCCGCGTGGGCAGCGTGTGCCGCCACGTGCTGCAGTTCTGCCGCGACAGCAGCCCAGTGCATCGCGCCTTCTCCCGGATAGCGCGCGTCGGATTCCTGTCGCGCGGCCGTGGCGTGCTGTTCTTGGGCTTCCCAAGCCCGGGCTCTGCCGACAACTTCCTACGCTTCGGTCTCGAAGGGCTACTGCTATCGCCCACCTACCTATCACTGCGCGAGCTGGCTACACATGCGGCGCCCCTAGGTAGCTATGCACGAGAGTTGGCGGCGGCCGGGAGGCTCTATGAGCCCGCGGAGTGCTTCCTGCTTAGTGTGTCGGTGGCCGTGGGCCCTGGAGCTGCACCCCCCGGAGCCGCTGCCCGTCCAGCGCCACGCAGCCCTGGCCCCACGGTGCGCAAGTTTGCCAAGGTGGCTCTGGCTGCCGGCAGCCCGACGCGGCCGCCTCCTGCGCGTGGTGGAGAGCCAGACATGGAAACGCTCATCCTAACGCCACCTCCAGGCACTGCGGGCCTGGATCAGGAAGGTGAGGCTGGCCGGCGCGCACGTGAAGTGGCCTTCATCCACATCCAGCGTGAACTGCGACTGCGCGGCGTCTTCCTCCGCCATGAGTTCCCACGCGTCTACGAGCAGCTCTGCGAGTTCGTCGAGGCTAACCGGCGCTTCACGCCCACCACCATCTATCCCATCGATCGGCGCACTGGCCGCCCCTTCATGTGCATGATCATGGCTGCTTCTGAGCCGCGTGCACTCGACTGGGTAGCCAGCGCCAATCTGCTAGATGACATCATGTGAGCTTTGGGACTATTAGGCCCAGGCTCTGCCCAGAGCCCTGCCTGCTCTACTCAGGCCCGGCCTGATCCATCAAGACCGCCCCCAGAATCTGAACCAGCTGGTTCAGAGCCCCACCAAGTCCCCCGGAGCCTTCCTTAGTCTTCTGCAAATTCTCTGCCCTGAGCTCTACCCACTCCAAACATCTAACTTTGCCTAGGAGCCCAGCCCCGCCACACCCCCGCTGACCTGTTTCCCATCAGCTGCTTCTCTTCCTTCCTGTTTTCAACCAGACCACCCAGATCCTACATCCTGGGCTCTCCCCAAGTCAGCCAGGGGGAGGGGGCTCCCCAAGAGCCTGGTCCTCGCCCTCGGTGCTCCCCGCTGGGAGGTGGGGTGGGCCTGAGGACCGCTGGGCTCTGCCTTCTAGTGGAAGGTTACTACTACACACATCCCATGGGGATATACTTTGTGGGTGCTTGCTATAGCTTGCCAACCCTAGATCCATTCCCTTTCCTCCTAGTCTAGAAGTTCATGTTGACCAAAGCCTAATGTCCTTACTGTAAGCAAGCACTCCCCTAACCCTCCTCCTGTGTCTGGGGTGTCAGGTTTCAGAGGCCTTGTTCCTGTGCATCCCTACAATGTTGAGGCAATGGGCAGGGCAGATGCTACACACTAACAGTACTGCCAGTCCTGAAGTTCTCTCACCTCTGGTCACCTTGGTCTGGGCCCTTGCAGGACCAGTTAGAATACTAATGGGTCTTTAGGCCAAGGCACAAGCCATCCAGCCAGAGGGGAACCTGGGAAGGGGAAGCAGAGTGTGGATGGTGTGCTGGCCAGAGTTAAAAATCTGGCTGGGTGAGGGTTTGAGCTCACCCACACCTACTCAACAAGATGGCCCTAAAAATCCACCTTCCAGAGAAGATGGAAGCTCAGGCCTTAATCTCCCAGAGAGGTGGGAAGTGTGTGCTGATGAATTAGCAGGGGACCCCTACATAGAGCAACACTTACCTGCCAACTGACTTGGGAATAAGGAACAGGGGCTGTCCCTAATTAGGAACTGGTTGGGGTGCAGAGTAGTGAGCCACCCGGTGTGGAAGCCAATAGGGAGCCGGTGCTGAGGCTTAACCCGTGTCCAACCTATGCACAAAAGTGCCGCATACTCGCCCTGGCTGAACTCCAAGCTGAGCGTAGAAGCCAAAGCCTGATGTGTAATGGAGACTGTAAGCCTAGGCAGCCCTGGGCCCCTTGTCGGACCTCTGCAGCCTAACTGCACCCGGATCTGAGCCCAGTGCTCCATGGAGGGTGTGACCCAGAGAGGCTTGAGACCAGAAGCTGGACAAGTACTCTCTAGAACCCCGAAGTCCCGTCGTAGGTAAGGGAGGTCCAGCGCAAGAGCCTGGGACAACTCCCTGTGCGCGCAGTGTGCGCATGCGTCACTAACCCTCCCCACCCCCGTACCCCGCTGTGTGTCCCCCGGAACAGCCCAAAGCTCCCACCTTCGCCTGTGTCTTAGCACATGCCCCATGCCGCTCTTGCAACACTTGCTGCCGCACCGCCTGCCGCCCTCCCCAGGGGCTCCACATTCCTTCCTGCGGCAGGCTGGTAAGAACGCCCCTGGCAAGAATTCGCCCATTTCCAAAGGGCAAATGCTTTCGAACCAAGTAAAATAGATCTTGAATGTAGCTGCTGTTAACTCTGTGGTGGTGGTGATGGTGGGCGTGGGGGGGGGGGCCCGGAGAAGCTTGGCAACCGGAAACCGTGGACATAAGGTTATTGTGGAAGGGGAAGCCGGACGGGAGAGAGGTCTTCGGGCTTACGGATGTTGGGGAAAAGAAAACTTGATTTAATGGTTTATGCTAGGGAACTGAAGTCCTAGGACCCAGGAGTGGAGCCGGGGTGCGTCACTGCATCCTCTTTTGCTGCCCCACCTCCAGCAACTTGACTTACAGCATCACTGATTGCCCTAGATCGCAGCTCCTTTAACTGCGACTCAAGATCTCAAAGCTGCAAAGAACTGGGTTGCAATTGGCTAGTCCGTGCCTCAGATCAGAAATACAACTGGCTGAGGCTCTGGGCCTCGGGAAACATCCCCTCACGGGATTGGTCGGGGCTGCCAAAGGGCCCGCCTCCCGCACGCTAAGGGTTGGGAAAGGGGTTCTGGGGTCCTGAGGCCAAGCACTCCGGGTAACATGGCGGCGGACCTCTCTCAGATTCCTGATGTGGACATCGACTCAGATGGCGTCTTCAAGTACGTGCTGATTCGAGTCCACTTAGCATCCGAGGATCCGACGGAGTGCAAGGAAATCGTGCGTGGATACAAATGGGCAGAATACCACGGTGAGGGCGGGGCCTCTGTGCCTGTGGGGTGGAACGAAGGTTAGGGGCGGGGCCTGAACCTTGCAGTTGCTGGTGGCGGAGATGTGAATGCTAATGTACTGTGCCTTGTACTAACACTTGGCCAGGCTGACCTAGAAAAGTCGGGGTTTTGGGCAGAAAGGAATTCCAGACCGGACCCTTTTAGTCCCCTCTCCCTCTTCGAAAGTATCTTCTTCCGTTCATCCTTGTGCCTGCGGGGGAGGGGCTCATCTCCACTGGGAAGAAGACCACCAAGACGTGGAGATTCAAAACCCCATATCCAGCCCTAGGATCCATTATGGGGCCAACAGGGCGACTAGGCCATATCCTGAGGCCCTTCTCCCCACCCCAGCGGATATCTATGACAAAGTGTCAGGCGAGCTGCAAAAGAATGGCTATGATTGTGAGTGCCTAGGCGGCGGACGCATCTCCCACCAAAGCCAGGACAGGAAGATACACGTGTATGGCTACTCTATGGTGAGCTCCGGTCCCCAGTCCCTAGGCCAGACTGACCTTGTGAGTGTGACTCCCCGACCTGCTACTCAGACCACCTCTGGGACTCACGAAGTTGAAGCTACAGAACCCTTCAAGGCTGTGACTTCCTTTCCCCACATTTCCCATATGACATCAGGGTGGCTGGAAGTCACCTGCCTTGGGCTGTACTCCCTCATCCTAGATCCTTATGGATCTGTGTCCTGGCTCTTTGATGGTCCGGGGCGGGGGGTCTTGGAGCAGTCAATGCTGGGGTCAAACTCAAAGCCCTGGCCATCTCCATCTCTTTTCATAAAGACCACCCTGAAGCCTCAGGCATCACCTATCCAGCCCATTCAGTTACCAGCGTGGTTAGGATGGTAGGGTTTGGTTACTTTTTCCCTGCCTGCTATTACTGTGGCTGCTGGGTGGACTCAGAAAGCAAAAGACCAGGCACACTAGTGGTCATCTTCTCTCTAGGGTTATGGCCGTGCCCAGCATTCTGTTTCAACTGCGAAGATTAAAGCCAAGTATCCTGATTATGAGGTCACCTGGGCTGACGATGGCTACTGAGGCCCTGCTCCCCAGCAACTAAGTCAGGACTCTGCTCTTGCTGTGTTGTCTCTTGAAGGACTGGCCCCGTGCTTTCCTTTTGTACTTTTGGCAACATGCCATCTGCCAGGCCTCGGAAGCCAGAACAATCTGGTCCATAGGAATTAAAAGCTTTGATATGCCTGCTAGTCCCTGACTTGTGTCTTAGCTTTGCTACCTTTGGGTTGCCACAGGATATACCTACTCAGCTTCAGGAGGCCCTGGGGACTATTGGTGCATATTCAGCCCTTTGGATTCAGATAAGGGGCCCCTGAGTTGCTTCCATTTATGGCCTGATTGCTCCTCCATGAAGCTGCTATCCCCAAGGACATCTGGGAGGAGGTCCCACAAGATCTTGCACAAGAAGTCAGTTCCTGGCCACCCAAGGCCTGGGGTGCCCACAGGTGCCCCCTTCCTGTAGTTCTAGGAATGCCAGCAGGAAAGGGTCCTGGTGCCACTCTCCTGGCTAGCTGATAAGCTGGCTGCATTGTCCATCTGTTCTCAGTCCCTGAGTGGTCAGCCAACAAGGAAGGATCACATTACCCACAACCCTTAAGAGCCTGCAGCTGCACACTAACTACCTGTGTCTTACTCAGGATCTCTGACCTCGTATGTGTCTTAGTCCCTTGGCCATTCACACCCCCTGAGCCTAAGTCTCTGTACCAACACCACCTCACTGAACAGGACAGTGGGTAGGGACAAGCTTAATCCCTGCTCTAAGAAGTCCCAGTGCACAGTGTGCCATTATAGTGGGTACTAGGGAAAGCCAGGGCTGGGGGATCCCTTACCATACACTTGGGCCAGCTTTGGTTAGCTCATGACATCCCTTTAGACTTCAAGTAGACATTACTGAGGTGCCCTTATATAGGCCAGCAGATAGGCTCAGGTGAGACAAGCCCCAAGGTCACAGTAAAATAAGTCGTAGGCAGAGCCTAGCTCCATGTGACAAGCTCTTCAAAACTCCAACATCCCTCCTGCCTTAACTGTGGGAAAATGAGCTTGTGTGTTCATCAAGACTTTCCTATTGTGGGCCACCTAGCACATGGCTGCTCAGGACAGGTTTTAAAGGCAAACAGGAGGCTAAAGATAGAGCTCGGATGGTTGGAGTGCTTGCCTAGTATACACGAAATCCCCATGCCCAATCTGGAGTACTGCATAAAGTGTGGCATTGCCAACTTTAACCTTAGTACTTGAGAGGTGGATCAGAAGTTATTCCCATAGTGAAGTTCAGGGCAGCCTGGGCCACATGAGACCTTGTCACATACACACGCGCATGTGCGCGCACACCAGAATAGTTGGCAGGATGACATAGCTTGAGTTGCAGATGGTATCCTGACATGGGACTTGTTCTGGTCCACAGAGTCAAGCCTTTGATGCTGACTTGTCCTGCTCTGATCCCTGAGCACAGAGTGGAAGAAGCTTGGGAACAAACACTGATGGCCATGTGCAGCCATTGAGTAGACTGCCCTGACATCCCTGGCCTGCACAGGGCGGGGCTGAAGGCCCCATCTGAGAACCTTAGAGCCTTGCAAGTGGGGTCCCCAACCTCTCCACATTCCAATAGTAGCTGCCAGTGGGAATGAAGGGCAGGGCAGGGCTGGGTGGATGCACAGGATGCCCATGACCTGACCTTTGGTCAGAAAGAGCCAAGCAGGGGGCCCCCTTCTAGAGATACTTTTACAGCTGGATGCTGGGCCTGTCATCACTGGATGGGACCCAGCCGAGGGGCTGCAGGTATAAAGGAGCTGAGCCCTTTCCAGTGAGAGCTAAGTCAGCCTGTGAGGCCACTGTAGACTGATAACTGAGTAGTCTCCTCTAGGCTACACAGCCTCACTACCACTGGGACATCCTCCCTCCAGCCTGGCCATGCACCTGCCTAGCCACCTCCTTTCAACCTTGGCCCTATTTATGGGTAAGTAAACTGCTGCCTGGATGCTAGTTGGTGTCATGGCAGATACAGGAACTTGTCAGAAGTGGGTTGTCTACAATGGGGGCATCCAAGACAAGCCAACTGGGCTGGCCATTGCCCCTGTAAATCTTATTTCCCTGTCCTAGAGGGGAGGCCACGGGCCATCATAGGTGACCATCTACCCAGCTCTCTGAGAGCCATTGCCTGCCACTTTACATTGTGGAACATGTGGAAGCTCCTTGGCTGTCTTCAGTGTGTCTTTGTTTGTTTTTGTTTTTTGAGACAGGGTTTCTCTGTGTTACAGTCCTAGCTGTCCTGGAACTATCTCTTGTAGACCAGGTTGGCCTGCCTCTGCCCCCGAGTGCTGAGATTAAAGGCGTGCACCACCACTGCCAAGCTCAGTATGTCTTCTTGGGGAGGGGGAAGACCCTACTTACTGGAAACACTTCCAATTTCTAGTCATGTGAGCTCCTGTGCCTTCCATATGGGGTGTTTCTTGTTAAGAGCCCTTTCCCCTCCCTGGCATGCAGGGGCTCTGTGGGACTAGGAAGGGGAATGCATTTTGTTTGCTTTGATGTAGAGCCACAGTGGCAGTTCTTGGTAGATGCCAGGTTCCTCTCTATATGATCTCATAGAAGTCAGTCAGGTCTGGGGTTTCTCTGTACATAGTATTTATACTGCTCAAAACGGCCAGTCATGACTGGCCAGATGGCTCAGAAGGTAAAGGCATTTGCTGTCAAGCCTGATGGCGTTTGTTCAATCCCTGGGCCCCACAGGGTGGAAGGAAATAAATGACTCCCACCTCAGTTGTCCTCTGACCTCCACACCTGTTGCACAGCACATATATGTACACACATAAATACATATATGTGTGCTTAAAAAAATAAAAGCAGCCAGTCCCCTTGCCCTCTGCTCACTTGGTTCTTACTCTGGCAGCTGCACAGTCCCTGGGCAAGACCTGGGTCCCCAGCCACTGCAGAAGTCCCGTCGAAGCTGTATGCAACTTTGTGTGTGACTGCGGAGACTGTTCAGATGAAGCCCAGTGTGGTGAGCAGGTCAGGTGGGAGTGGCAGGGAGTGGCGGTGTAAAGGAAGACCCCTGAGCACTCATTCTTGTAGGTTTCCACGGTGCCTCAACTACCCCGAGTACCCCTTTCGCCTGCAGCTTCGAGCAGGACCCCTGTGGCTGGCAGGATATCAGCACCTCTGGCTACAGCTGGCTTCGAGACCGGGCAGGGGCAGTGCTGGATGGTCCTGGGCCTCGTTCTGACCACACACACGGCACTGACTTGGGTAACACCTAGGGAATCCCTGTGCATGCACCCTTTCTTCCATCGCCCTCCCGGCTTGGCTTGTCTGGCCTCCTAACCTCTCACCTTGGGCCAGGCTGGTACATGGCTGTGGGAACCCACCATGGGAAGGAGGCGGCCACTGCCACTCTGCGCTCCCCTGTCATGCGTGAGGCAGCCCCTGCCTGTGAACTGAGGCTCTGGTACCACATAGCTTCTCGAGGTGTGTGCTGTGGATCCCTAAGATTCGAGGCCAAGAGGCTCTGGGGGTAGGCTGGGCGAGGAAAGGGTGGTTACAGAAACAGAAGGATGCTCCAGGATGAGGGCTAGGGTACAGCTGGTAGATGGGAGGAAGGCACTGGGGGTTGAAGATGCCCCAGGACCACTCAGAAACACTACAGATGCTGCTGAGCTGCGACTGGAGCTGATTCATGGTGTGGAGACACTGACCCTGTGGCAGAGCTCGGGACCTTGGGGTCCTGGTTGGCAGCAGCTGGCAGTGAACACTGGCCGTGTCCAGGGTGACTTCAAAGTAAGCTGGATGGTCTTCCAGGCTGGGGACCTTGGGGAGGTTCTGGGCACTGGCCTAGGTCCTAAGGACCCTTTTCCTCTCTCCAGGTGACATTTTCTGCCACCCGAAATGCCACACACAGGGGTGCCGTGGCCCTGGATGATGTGGAGTTCCGGGACTGTGGACTGCCTGGTGAGACTGTACCTCATCCCGTCCAAAGCTGGGAGACCCTCACTGCTCACCTCCCTGAGGGATACCTCCATCCCAAATCCTAAGGCCACAGTGACTTAACTATTTTCCACCCCAGTCCCTCAGGCCAACTGCCCCCTGGGACACCACCACTGCCAGAACAAGGCTTGTGTGGAGCCCCACCAGCTGTGTGACGGCGAAGACAACTGTGGGGACAGATCTGATGAAGACCCGCTCATCTGCAGTGAGGCTGGGGCCATCTAGGGCCGGGCAGGGTGAGGGACTACGGGATGAGACCGGGAGGCTGGACCTCGATCTCTGGGTCCTTCAAAAAACACCGGGGCTAGTCCAGGAAAGCAGACATGGGCATAGCCATTCTGGATGGGACATCCAGTGTCTCCCTGGAACCAGGGCCATCTGAGTACATAAAGTCCTGCTCAGTGGCCCTGATAACACCTCAACCCCACTCCTTAGGCCACCACCTGGCCACTGACTTTGAGACAGGCCTGGGGCCATGGAAGCACTTGGAGAGCTGGACCCGGAACTGCAGTGCTGGCAGCACGGTGAGCCCCGCCTGGCCCCACCGAGATCACAGCCGGAACAGTGCATATGGTGAGGTCTCCAAGGGACCCTGGACATGGCTCTGTCCATCCATCTATCTCCCAATGACCCTGGCCCACATTTGCCCTCTCTCACAGGGTTCTTCCTGGTCTCTGTGGCCAAGCCTGGCACCACTGCTGTTCTCTTTAGCCCTGAGTTCCAAGCCTCAGTCCCCTACAACTGCTCGGTAAGATGGGTGTGCGAAACAATGAGGCACGTGGGGTTGCCCTTCCTCGTTTAGATGCCAGAGGGCCCTGGCAGCCAGAGATGTCTTCTGTTTCAGCTCACCTTTTATTACTACCTGCATGGGTCTGAGGCCAGCCGCTTCCAGCTGTTCCTGCAGGCACAGGGGCTCAACGCCACCCAGGCCCCTGTCCTCCTGCGGAGCCACCGTGGAGAGCTGGGGACAGCCTGGGTCAGAGACCGGATTGACATTCAGAGTGCCCACCCATTTCGAGTGAGGCTGGGATCCGGGGGTGGGATCCAGGGAACCCTATTAGAGCATGCGCAGGAGAATATGCATGCCTTATCGTCACTGTTGAAGGCTGCTCAGTGGGAGAGGTTGAGTGTGTGTCTGGCAATTTATGAAGTACAGCAGTGAATGGTGCAGCGGTGCGGGGGAGGGGGTGTATCAGAAAGAAGACAGAATAATGCTTGGCCCTCCCTGAGTCCTCCCTGTCCTCAGATCCTCCTGGCTGGGGAGACTGGTCCAGGAGGCATTGTGGGCCTGGATGACCTCATCATATCCAACTACTGCAGACTTGCTCCAGGTGATATGCCCAAGGCCCTCCTCTGGCCTGCCCAGGTAAACCCAGATCTTCACACACTCCAGCCTGACCTCAGTCCTGCTCCAGATGTGTCCACTCTGCGTCATCATGTTCTGTCCCCAGATGTCCATCAAGCTGCCCCAGGAAGCCTGCGAGCCAGGGCATCTCTCGTGTGGAGAACTGTGTGTGCCCCCGGAGCAGCTCTGTGATTTCCAGCAGCAGTGTGCAGACGGCGAGGATGAGCAGCAGTGTGGTGAGGCCGGCAGAGCCTGGGTTCCGTGTGCGCAGGGGCCAGGCAGAGCCTGGGTTCCGTGTGCGCAGGGGCCAGGCAGAGCCTGGGTTCCGTGTGCGCAGGGGCCGGCAGAGCCTGGGTTCCGTGTGCGCAGGGGCCGGCAGAGCCTGGGTTCCGTGTGCGCAGGGGCCGGCAGAGCCTGGGTTCCGTGTGCGCAGGGGCCGGCAGAGCCTGGGTTCCGTGTGCGCAGGGGCCAGGCAGAGCCTGGGTTCCGTGTGTGCAGGGGCCAGGCAGGCCAGAGATCTGGGCTTTGCTGCCTTCCGGAGCAGGCTACTGTTGTTGCAGGCACCACAGACTTTGAGTCCGCCTCTGCCGGGGGCTGGGAGGACATCAGTGTAGGGAAGCTGCAGTGGCAACGGGCTGAAGTCCAGAACAGGAAGCCTGCCAGGGATGCCAACTGGGATGTTCCTGGTGAGGCCACTTTCCCACAGGAGCCCCCTCTTAGAGAGAGTGTAAATGAGGGATATCAGAGCAGTGAGGGGTACCGTGCTCTTCCCATAGGGCACTTCCTGTCTCTGCAGAAGGCCTGGGGGCAGCTAAGATCTGAAGCCCGGGCTCTCACACCTGCCCTGGGCCCCTCTGGTCCTCGCTGTGAACTCCACATGGCTTACTATTTTCACAGTCATCCCCAAGGTACTACATGCCCTTTGGCCCCAGGAGCCACCTGCATGTGGACAGGGTCTGAGGATGACCCACCCACATAAACTCTCTTGGTCAGGTTTCTTGGCACTGGTTGTGGTAGAGAATGGCTTCCGGGAGCTGGTGTGGCAGGCCCCAAGCAGCAGCAGCGGGGGATGGATGGTGGAGAAGGTTCTTCTTGGGGCACGCCAGCGACCATTCCAGGTGAGAATAGCAATCCAGGATGGGGAACCTATAATGAGCCTGCCCCTAGCTTACAGTCCTTTCCCTCTCCCTGCTCAAAGCTGGAGTTCGTCGGTCTGGTGGACTTGGATGGCCCTGGCCAGCAGAGGGCTGGGGTGGATAATGTGACCATGAGAGACTGCGACCCCACAGTGACCACTGAGAGTGACCAAGGTTTCTCCTGCCCACCTCCCATCTCCACCCAGTCAATCTCTAATCCTTCACAGCTGGGAATGGGGGGTGCTGACCTCACCCAACCCCACCCCACTCCCAGAGGTCTCCTGTAACTTTGAACGGGACTCATGCAGCTGGCACACAGGCCACCTCACAGATGCCCACTGGCACCGTGTAAAAAGCCATGGCTCCGAGTATGACCACACCACTGGCCAAGGTATAGGAGTTCCCAGGGTCTCTGAGGCCTGGGAGGAGAGCGCAAACTGGGAGAGCTCAGCTTTTTCTCCCTTGTAGGTTTTTTCATGTTCCTGGATCCCACAGACCCACCTACTTGTGGACAAGGTGCTCTCTTGCTTATAAGACCCCAGGTGCCGCTTGCCCCCAAGGAATGTCTCAGCTTCTGGTACCATCTGTATGGGCCCCAGATTGGTGAGTCTCAGAGCTGTTAGACCCTCTGGATGTATCTGGTGCCCACTGCAGCCTGAGGCACCAGGAGTTGGGGGCTGTTCCCCTTTAAACTCCACTCCTCTTCAGGGACACTGCGCCTGGCCATGAGGAAGGATGGAAAGGAAGACATACTACTGTGGTCCAAGTTGGGCACCCATGGCAACCGCTGGCACCAGGCTTGGGTCACTCTTCACCACCAGCTAGAGGCCAGCACGAAGTACCAGGTGAGGGTGAGCTTGGCACTTGGTAGATGGTGTAGGGTTGGCCCCCGCCAATTACCACTCTCTACCCTCAGCTGCTGTTTGAAGGCCTCCGGGATGGGTACCATGGCACAATGGCCCTGGATGACATAGCCGTGCGGCCAGGCCCCTGCTGGGCCCCCAAGAGCTGTTCCTTTGAAGACTCTGACTGCGGCTTCTCTCCAGGGGGCTTAGGGCTTTGGAAGCGCCAGAGTAATGCCTCAGGCCATGCTCCTTGGGGTCCTTGGACAGACCATACCACAGAAACAGCCCAAGGTACTGCTCTGGCTGGGGTGGGGGTACAAAGGGCTGGCCAGGGGAAAGCAAGCTGATGCTGGTCTCCTTTCCCCCAGGGCACTACATGGTGATAGACACCAGCCCAAATGTACTGCCCAAGGGTCATGTGGCCTCTCTGACCTCAGAGGAGCACCACCCCCTGACCCAGCCTGCCTGCCTGACCTTCTGGTACCATTTTAGCCTTCATAACCCAGGTGAGGGGCTATAGGAAAGGGAAGGGCCCCTGTCCCCAACTGGGGAATCCCTCAAGGCAGCTAACCTGGCTGGTTCTTGGTGGATAGGCACCCTGAGGGTCCACGTGGAAGAGGGCACAAGGCGTCAGGAGCTCAGCATCAGTGCCCATGGTGGATTTGCCTGGCGTCTGGGCAGTGTAAATGTGCAGGCTGAGCAGGCCTGGAGGGTGAGTGCCTGCCTGGGTGAGAGGAGGGAAACTCCATCATCCTCAAGAGTTGCTAGAACAACCTGCATGATCTGTGGCTTGGCACCCTGTAGGTAGTGTTTGAGGCTGTGGCCGCAGGTGTGGAGCGTTCCTACATGGCTCTGGATGACCTTCTCCTCCGAGATGGGCCCTGTGCTCAGCCAGGTGAGCAGCTTGCTGTGACCTAACCAGCAGCATATCTATGCCAAAAATAATTCTCTGGTTTTTGCCCCACCTGGCCCTGCCCAGGCATGGTGATGCTTATTGGGGCAGCTCTGCTCACCTGTTCCTTGCAGGGTCCTGTGACTTTGAATCTGGCCTGTGTGGGTGGAGTCACCCGGCTTTGCCCAGCCTAGGTGGGTACAGCTGGGACTGGAGCAGCGGGGCCACCCCATCGCGCTACCCCAGACCCACAGCGGACCATACTCTGGGCACAGAGGCAGGTGCGCAGTGGCTGTAGTGGGACCTGGGCTATGTTCACCCAACTTTCCTCAAGTTAGAGACCATCACGTCAAGTGAGCCAACACATCCCACCCTCTCATTTCCAGGCCACTTTTCTTTCTTTGAAACCAGCGTGCTAGGTCCTGGGGGCCAAGCAGCCTGGCTGCGCAGTGAGCCACTGCCAGCAACTACAGCCTCCTGCCTCCACTTCTGGTACTACATGGGCTTTCCTGAGCATTTCTGTGAGTGGCTGGGTCCTGGGTGTAGGGAAACCAGGGCTCAGGTTAGGCACAAAGAATTCTCCAGGAACCTAAGCTGACCTGCCCTGGTCCCTGTCGTCAGATAAGGGTGAGTTGAGAGTACTCCTGAGCAGTGCCCGAGGCCATCTAGCTGTGTGGAGCCAGGGAGGGCGCTTGCGGCACCAGTGGATACAAGCCCAGATCGAAGTGTCCAGCTCTGAGGAGTTCCAGGTGAGTTCCCAGGGCAGCTGTCCTCCCTTCCCTCTTCTGTCCCTGCAGATACTCATCAGCTTTCCCTTCCCCATCAGATTGTTTTTGAAGCCACTCTGGGTGGCCAGCCAGCTCTGGGGCCCATTGCCCTCGATGATGTGAAGTACTTGGCAGGACAGCACTGCCAGCAGCCTGCACCTAGCCAGGGTAAGCACTGGGCCCCAGGATGGCCAGACTTGTCCTGAACCTGCCAAGCTTAGATTGGTGGCTCAGATGGCTGGAAGTACTCCGTGGCCAGGTCAGGAAACCAGCTGAACCAGTACTGGGTTCTGTGCTCTCCTGTTTATGCCTCACAGAACCATGCCCACATGGGCTGTACATAGGGGCTGCACCAGCTTTCACTGTCTCAAAGGAGCTGCCAGGTTAAGCCGGAGACCACAATGGGACCTGTGTTTGGCAGTCGCACTGGGAGGAGAGGTGGAGCAGCGCTGCAGCATTGTGCTGACAGATGAACAAGGGCTGGAGGCATTAGGCAGCCCAGGCTCATTCCTTGCCAGTAGTCCTGGAAACAGAACCCTGACGCAAGGACTGGGAGCTGTTTGGAGAACTCAAGTGCCCTCTCTGCCCTCAGGTGAAATGGCAGCAGCAGTGTCTGTGCCGGCTGCTGTTGGAGGGGCCCTCCTCTTCTTCGTGATCCTGGTGCTCCTGGGCCTTGGGGGTTGGCACTGGCTACAGAAACAGTGCTTCCCCTTTCAGAGGAGTACGGATACAACAACCTCTGGTTTTGACAATATCCTCTTCAATGCGGTAGGAACCCCCAGATGTGGGCAAGTGGGAGATTCTGCCTCCATGCTTGATGATGGGAAAGCAGTGGTGGGCTGGACTTGGGAAGAGGTACCTTGCCCTACCTGTCCAGGTCCAGGCTGCCTTTCAACGGCAGTTGTCCAATATTCCTCCTTCTTCCTAGGATCAAGTTACCCTCCCAGAATCCATCACTAGCAGCTCATCAGCTAGACAAGGCCTGGCCCCTCATGCCAACTCCCACAGCATTCAGCCCTCAGATGCCTGACCTCCTCCATTTGGGCCTGGATGTAGGGATTGGGTCATGCTTAGCTTCTACAGCTTTTCCTCCATCTGGTGACTTTGCCCTCTGATGTGATCAAGGGTAGAGGGATCCTTGCACTGTGAATAAACATTCTACACCAGTAAGGGCAACCCAAGCTTTCAGACTGCATTTCGTATACACTGTACTTGGCAGGCTATATCATGGCTGGCAGGTAGGTGGCCCTCCCAGGGCTCAAGACCCGAGACAAAATTCAGGAGTGATTGTGGAACCCCCTCATTGCCTTTGGTGCAATTACAGGATTCACCACCCTGGCCAGCAAGGAATGGGCTCTGCTTCTAACTTACCAGGTGATTTTGTACCCAGTGAGGATAAGATCACCCCACAGATGCAGGAAAACCGGGGGTGTAAAAGCAACTGGACATGGCACCATGAAACTGGTGTGGTGAGGAGAAATGCCACCTCAGATAAAGGCCCGAACAGCCCTAGGGCTGCAGGTGGCAGTGCTGAGGTCAGTGGGTATGACCATCATGTCTTACGGCAGGATACCCAAAGGTGAGCTGCACTTAAGCCTTTGGACTAAAGATGTGAGAACAGATCTGGGGCTGCCACCCTGAGTCAGGATCCTGGTGATGTGTTGGTGACACATCTGTTCCAGGAACGGTTTCTAAAGTGCTGATCTTCCACATAAAGCCTCGGCTGTGGCTTCACTGAGTACTGAGGGCCCTCAGGGAAGGGGCGTAGATGCCCACACCTCAGCAATCAGGAGCTCCCTTCCTGTCCAAGGAAACCTGTCCTTGCTATAGATACCATATATTCCAAGCTAGGCTTCTGTCTGTCCAAAAACCCAGCTCCATGGGAAAGGTGGTGGGACGTGGTACCACCCTGTATCTTCAGGTATCACAGGGCTGACTGATGCCCACTTCTCTGAGCAGACAGGGAAAGAACTTTCAAATTCCTTGGGTCCCTGTGAGGTATCTACCATGAAGGATGCCTGCTTTTATCCCCCACCACTGTGATCTACAGTGAAGAGAGAACTGGAGACTGCAGAATGCTAGGCTCTGCTTCTCTCCAGCAGAACACGGGCTCTTAGAAGACATCACCTCCTCCCAGGCACTACATCCCAGGGAGTTCTAACTCCCCACTGCAGCCAGCTGTCCAAGGGACAGAAGGTGCAAGTCCGCACCCCTGCTTAGGTCAGAAGGCAGGGAGGAAAAAGCCAAGAGGCTATCACTTTGCAAGGTTTTGCTTTGTTTGACAGCAGGTATGGGTTGAGGGGGCACACAGGCCTGACCCCCGTGTTCCGTTTGACCATGTGAGGAGACCCACGGCAGTGCTGGTGGTCCTGGGGGACCAACCAGAAGAGCTCAGCCGGAACCACTGGCTTCGAGGCTTTGTGTTCATTTCGCCTTCGGCCCCTTCTCGATAGGCTTCCCGATGTCCTTCCCCCGGAGCTTGAGGCCTGAAACGAGCCAGCAAGATGCTGACCACTCTGCAGCTTCCTGCACCTTCCCAACCTCCCTGCTCTGCTCCAGCTTTCCACTCACCTCACAAAGCCTCCACACAGGGCTGCTTTCACATCTGACATTACAGTGTGGGCCAGGCTGGCCATGGTGGCCCACACCAGCAATCCCAGAGCTCAGGAGACTGAGGTAGGGGGACTGGTGTGGTTTTGAGGCCAGCCTGAGCTACAGAGAGACTCTACATAAAAAATAAAATCTAAGCCAGACGTGGTGGTGCACGCCTTTAATGCGCATAGGAGGCAAAGGCAGGCAGATCTCTGTGAGTTCAAGGCCAGCCTTGTCTACATAGTTCCAGGACAGACAGAAAAAAAAATAAATAAATAAAAATAACAAAATCTAAAAAGATGAAAAGACAAATATCTTTATGTCTTGTCCCAGAAGAACTGGAACACTGCACTGGGCCTCATGGAGGTACACTGCAGAGGAAAGCCATGTGCCATGTAGGCACCCTGAGAATAGTATGTTCTGGCTGGATGTTAGGTATAGAAGGACCCAAGTCACCATTTCCTCAGGGTTCTGGAATCCCACCAAGCCTCAAGCCTTTAGGCAGGATTCTAGTAGTTTGGCCTCAAGAAGACGGGCCTGCCATCTCAGCCCTCGCCACCCCTTACAGAAGGGCAATGCCTTGTCCAAGACTGCTAGGGAAGACACTCACCGATGGCTCTCTCAATTTTGCCCAAAACCTGGTTATTCGGAATGGCCCGTCCACTTTCATAGTCTGCGATGACTTGCGGCTTTTCATTGATTTTCTGAAGAAAAGATGCACCTTAGCCATACTAGCTCACTAAGATGTGCTGCAGAAGCCAGGCGAGGTACCCAAAGCAGCCATCTTTGTTTGGGGTCCCTGGTATCCCCATACAAACAAGTCTTATACAAGAAAGAGCTACAGCTTCTCTGACCTGGATTTCCCAGAGGATTTGGGGCGTGAGGGTAAGGTCCCAAAGTTATGCAGTGAGCCCACCTTCCCTATATTGTCTAAGCACCTGTCGCCTGTCCCCACTCCACAGCTGCAAAAGCCTCACCGTGGCCAGGTCCTTCTGTGTCAGGCCCTTGCTCTGCCGGCCCCGCTGAATCACTTTGCCCACCTCCAGGGTCACCCTGTCGTGATGCAGCTCCTCTGTCTCCCGGTCTAGCTTGGCTGTGTTCTTAGTGATGGAGTGCTGCTTGTTCTGGCCAGCAGCCCCTGGAGGCAAGGTGAGCAGAACAGAGCAGAGTCAGTTTGCACTAAGCACAGGAGAAACCAGAATGACAGGGTCCCAGGCCCAGCTGACCTGGGCTTCACGGACCTCAGAGCCCTGAATCTCAGTCTTCCCACAGCAGTGAGAAGTTAACAGTTCCTGCTGAGCTCACACCACCCAGAGCTACACTGACAGGTCAAGAGTATTTCCTGGCTGCCCAGTAGCCGGTCTGTTTCTGACAGGTCCCCAGGGCACCGCCCAACCATACCATCAGGCAAGCAATCCCACAGCACACCCTTGCTTTGCGAGTGGGAACTTGAATACCTACATTTCTTGGATGTCTCCACATCTTCTCCTCGTCTCTGAGCTGCTAAGATGGCCTAGAAAACCAGAAAGTGGTTTTCAATCAAAATGAGCTTTGTGGGAGTGTGGGGCACAATTCGGGCAGCTGTCTGCCAACTGCATGCTGCTCACTTTTAAAAGGCTGATACATACTGCTGGCAAAAACAATCCAACCTCATCACAAGAGTGTCCTCTACCCCCACTCTGGTTTTACTTTCCATGTTTAGTTGATCCATGGTCAGCTTTAGTTCTAAAACATTAAATTCCATATAACAAATAATTCATAACTTTAAAATTTTATATGTTCTGAAAGTTGTGATACGGTTTCATACCAGCCCCACTGTCTCACCTGAGACATAGGCCATGCCTCTGTCCACGTGTGTCCACGCTATGCATGCTACCTGCCTCTTACTCTTTGGTTAGCAGATAACCGCCAGGGCATCAAAACAGACTTTATGGTCAAGAAATCATGATGAAGGAGCCTAATGCTACCTAACAATGACTATGTGATTGATACCACTCTAGGGCATCATTTAGATACTGTATCATTTCACACCATCCCTAAAAGAAGGGTGAGTGTAGGACCCTAAGAGAGAAACCACATTTGCACAACTCTTAGTACAGTGCACTGTTTTAACAGGTTTTTTCCTAACCATTAGTTACAACTGGCTTTTTTTAGATGTACTTATCTTTATTTTACGTGTATGAGTGTTTGCCTGCATATATGTCTATGTACCACATGCACACAGTGCCCCCAGAGACCAGAAGAGGATGGAGGGTCCCTACAACTGAACTTACTGACAGATGTAAACTGCCATGTCAATGCCTGGACACAAACCTGAGTCCTCTGCACGAGCAGCAAGCACTCTTAACCACCCTTAGCCACCTCTCCAACTTAGTACTATTCTTCCCTGGGCCTAATTTATAAACTCTGTCACGGTTATATACGAGTAGGAAAAACACAGTACATACAGGATCCAGTACAACTCAGTTCCAGGCATCCACTGAGCAGCCTCAGAATGTATCCCCAGAGAAACGGGGACACTGTACACAAAACCCTCAATACCCAAATAATGTACATTAAACCACTGCTAAGAGAACCAACTCACTTCTACACTAGAGAGGCTTGAGCTGGGTATTGGTGGCACACGACTGCTCAGATGGGAACCCAGGCCAGTGTCAGCTACAGATCAAGACTTGTTTAGTACTAAATACACAAGGTCCTGGATTCGATAGCAGCACCACAATAAGTGTGTGTATACATATTTATACACATCTACACAAACATACATAAAGGCTAACAGGTTCTTTATTGAAAATAGAGCTATTCCTCTTCCAAACCCTGCAACAAAGCAGGAAAGAGTGGAATGCTGGCCTGGCTTCCTCGGCCAGTATGGCTCCTAATGAGAGATGACATACCCCGCAGAACCCTGCAGTCTCCGTGGAGACGGGACCACTAACAGTAACATAATGTTTCGGCAAAGTGGCTTGTGAGCCATTCTCTGTGTAATATGTTCAGACTTTCTACACACTTACGATGACTCCATGTTCCCTTGAAAAGAAAAGGCTTGTGAATTTGGCTTTGACTATGCAGCAACTAAACCAAAGCTGGTCAATACTCCTCAAGGTACCACAGCACTCAGGGCTCAGGAAAGCAAAGTGGAGAGGGCACTAGGCCACAGGAGACCACCACTGACTCAGACAGTACTCTTTATAGGCTGAGATCGCCTGGGCACCAAGCCACCAGCGATGCCAGCACAGGCTGATACCAGGTACGGACAAAATCTTCAGCAAGAAGACTGGCCCTGCCCCGGCTCCTAAGACTCCTGTGCCTAATGCCCCTGCTCCTCACTCCCACATTTCGTGACCAGCCAGGTTCGCTTACCTACTCTTGTACCTGTCCTGAACCCTGTTTCCATCTTCATCCAGGTCCCCACCCAGGCCTGTCCCAGTCCAGAGCCTCGGGTCACATCCCATCCCCCCAACCCCTGACCCTTGTCCCAGCCTCGCCCAGGTCAGCTGCCCTCTGCCCCAGTCTTTTTCCCTACTCCGTCCCCACCTGTTGTCCCACAAGGTCCCCACCCTTGTCCGTTCCGTTTGGGTCCCCACCCACTGCCGGATTCCCCAGACTCGGCCCTGCGACCGCAGCGCACAGCGCGGCCCTGCAGCTTCCCGCCGCCCCCAACTGGCTGGGCACCTGCTTAGACTTGGCCTGTGCGGCCGTGGGGCCCTTCTTGCGCAGCACCGTCACGGTGTCCCAGTCGCTCTCGGCCATGGTGCGGCGGGGGCGGCGGTCCGTCCGGCGGCTCTGGCTCTGGCAGCTGCTCGAGACCCGGCGCGGCGACGCGACGTGCCTTCGTCGACTCCCCGCTTCCTGCGCCTGCGCCGCGGTCCCGCCCCTGGCTCCCATTGGTCGGTGGTCCCAGGGGCCGCCACTGCCCGAGCTCCGCGGCCAATCGGAGCACGGCTAGTTCAGGGACCCGCCGGGTCCGCCCACGGGCGGCGCGTGAAGGGCGACGTCTGATCTTCACTGCTGATCTCGTCCTGTGTCTGTGGGGATACTAAGGGCAGAACACCAGGGCCGGGAGGAACGTGGGGGCCGAAGGGAACCGAGAGGGACCTTAGAGAAGAGAAGAGCAGAGAGGACCTGGAGAGGAGAGGGAAGGACCTAAGAAAGTGGGGGACCCGGACAGGAGAGGAGTGGGGGGCCCGAGCTAGAGAGGAGAGTGGGGCACCTGGACAGGAGAGGGAAGGGAAGGGAAGGGAAGGGGATAGAGGGGAGAACCTGAGAAAAAAGTAGGGACCCATAGGGGAGCTGGGGGACGGAGGGAAGGAGCACACGAATCTAAGAAGAGCGGGGGACTGGGGGGAGAGGGGCGCACGCGACGCCCGCCGCCTCGTGCTAGCACAGGTGCTGTATTAGTGGAGAGAAGGGAGTACAGAGCCTACTGATCCCAGCGGGCCTTCCCTACATCTGAGCAACCCGTGCCAGTGTCCCCCACACTGGTTGGTACCCTGTTAACACGTGTCTTCCCGTCCACGCCTTGGTACTGAGTCCTGAGATAGAATTCAGGTTCAGGCTCTGTAGCTTTGGACTGTACCTGCAGTTTGAAGTTCTGTTTCTTTGGAGGAGGGCAGGGGGTAGGGGAGGACAGCAGTTGGCAAATTTCGTGAGGCCTGAACGTGTGAACCCTAGATGGCTTTCTTTGGAGTACAAGAAAACAAAATTAGTTTAAAATTAAGAACTCATCATGGCGGTAGTTGTGCACTCCTTTAATCCCAGCACTTGGCAAGCAGAAGCAGACGGATTTCTGAGTTCGGGGCCAGTCTGGTCTACAGAGGAAGCTAGAGGACAGCCAAGACTACACAGAGGAATCCTGTCTTGAGATAAAGATAAAAATAAACAACTCACCTTTGTAACACCAGTACTTGGAGGTGGAGACAGGAGGATCAAAAGTTCAAGGTTCTCTTTAGCTACTAGCAAGTTTGAGGCCACCAGGGCTACGTGAAACCCTGCTTGGGGGAGACAGAAATGGTTATAGAAGGGCTTAAATGGTTAAGAACATTTGCTGCTTTGCAGAGAACCCAAGAACACCCACATCAGGTTGTAACTCCAACTCCAGAGGGATTGATGCCCTCTTCTGGCCTCCGAGGGCACCAGGCACATGTGGTATGCAGACATGTGTAAAGGCAAAATGCCTATACACATGAAGCACACACACACATTGGTGGGGGTCACGTTTTGTCTTTTTTGAGATGGGCTCTCACTATGTACTGGCCTGGAGCTCACTGTGTAGACTAGGCTGGCCTGGAATTCATAGAGATGTGCCTGCTTCTGCCTCCCAACTGCTGGGATGAAAGGCATGTGCCATCACTCTGGGTACCAACAACAAAAAAATAATAACACTTTTAAAATTTAAAAATGAGGAGATGGCTTGGCACTGACTACTCTTCCAGAAGACTTGGATTCAATTCTCAGCACCCACAAGGTGCCTCAGGTATCTATAACTTATCCCAAGGGATCTGATGCCTTCTGGCCACCACAGACACTGCACACGTGTGATGCATAGACATTCATGCGGACAAAATATAAATATGAAAATTTTAAAATTGTGGTTATTTGAGACAAGGTCTTACTACATAAATTTAGCTGGCTTGGAATTTGATATGTAGACCAGGCTGGCCTCAAAAATCACACATCCATGTCTGTGGAGACCAGAAGAGAGCATCAGATCCCCTGGAAGTGGCATTTGAGAGAGAGTTGTAAGAGGCTGGGTGTGGTACCCCACACCTCTAATTCCAGCACTTGGGAGGCAGATGGATCTCTGGGAGTTCCAGGCCAACCAGGGATACACAGTGAGAGCCTGTCTCAAAAAATATATTTATGATAATAATAGAAATATAAATTGTAGCTGGGCAGTGGTGGCGCACACCTTTAATCCCAGCACTCGGGAGGCAGAGGCAGGCAGATCTCTGTGAGTTCGAGGCCAGTCTGGTCTACAAGAGCTATGTCCAGGACAGGCTCCAGAGACACAGAGAAACCCTGTCTCAAAAAACAAAACAAAAATATAGAAATTGTATAAATGTCTTTATGGTTTTGCTTGCTGCTTTCAGCTGTATTCTCTCTGATTGCCTGTCACATTTTATGCGGAATTGTTTTCTAAAAAGAATGGAGGGAGCTGGAGAGAAGGCTCATAGGTTAGGAGCACTGGCTGCTCTCTCAGAGGCCTTGAGTTCAATTCCTGGCAGCCATGTGGTGGCTCACAACCGAGGTTTGGTGCCCTCTTCTGGTATGTAGGTATACATGCCAGAACACTGTATACATAATAAATAAATATTTTTTTTAAAAAATAGAAAGATGACTCAGTCATTTTCCTAGTATTTGACCATATTTCTCCATCAGTATCAGCATTAGCTTGAGAAAGCTCAAGACTTCTCACTGATGAACTCACTGGTAGCAGATACAACAGATTTGGTCCCTGTCTTAGGGTTTCTATTGCTGCACCAAAACACATGACCAAAAAGCAAGTTGGAGAGGAAAGGGTTTATTTCCAGACCATAGACCATCTTGAAGGAGGTCAGAACAGGAACTCAGGCAGGGCTGGAACCTGGAGGCAGGAGCTGATGCAGAGGCCATGGAAGGGAGCTGCTTACTAGCTTACTTCTCGTGGCTTGCTCAACTCAGCCCACCTTGTAGAACCCAGGAACACCTGCCCAGAGATGGCATCACTTGCCATGGTCTGGGCCCTCCGCATTGATCCTTAACTGAGAAAACGCCTTACAGCTGGGGGTATTTCCTCAAATGAGGCTCCTTCTCTGATGACTTTCGCTTATATCGAGTTGATACACAAAACTAGCCAGCACGGTTCCTGAAACTAGAATTTTGATAAATACAAGTCCATTCATGAATGAAAAACATCCACAGTGGCGTAAGTTTTACGTGCATCTTTCGGTGAGAGATTCTTGTCTGCTTTGTGTTTTGGGAACAGGGTGTCACTATGTAGCTCAGTCTGGCCTCCTCCTCTCTCAGCCTCCTGAGTGATGGGAACACTCAGGTGAGTGCCTGGCTGGTGAGAGTGTTTTTCTTTTACATTTTTAAATTTATTTTGTGTGTTCACTCGTGTGTGGGTGGAGGGCCACACACGAGTTAGGTGATCCACTTCCAAAGACAGCTTTGGAGAGTCAGTTCTCTTCCACCACGTGGATTCTGGAGCTAGAACTCAGGTCATCAGGCTTGGCAGCAAGCATTTTAACCTGAGCCATCTCACCAGACTGAGAGTTTTAATTCTATTCAGTTGGGGGCGGTATCAATTCTGTTGACATCTTGCAACCTTCACGATTGATTGGGAAAGACTCACCACTGGCCTGGCATGTGCAAAGCCCTTTTTCCTTCACTTCTAGCTGAATTAAGTGTCCAGGCATCCCCAGAAGAAGGCATTCCTGTTCATAAACATCTTAACCCATTCCTCTTATTTGTGGACTACAAAAGCACAGTCGTTCCAAACTGTTTGACTCCCAGAGAGTGAAATGAGAGAGGGGTCCATCTAGATGCCTGACACAGGCCGTAATCTAAGGCATTGTCAGCACCCTATCTGGTGTTTGATGTGCATGAACTCATTAGGAGGCATCCCAGGCCGTGGGTGAGCTCTGCAGGAACAGCTGAGCCAGTCCCATGGTGTATCTGCTCTGGCTAGCTCGGGCTTGAAGAGGGACCCCTCCATTGCCTGCCATTGGTCAATGGACCCATTGTCCCACATGGCTATCATCAGGAATCCAGCCCTGGTGTCTCCTGCCCTGTCCTTGCCCCCCTACCCTCTGGGCTCAGACGGATGCCATGAGGCCCTCCTTTTCTCTCTGTGGAGTCACCAGACACTTTCATTCCCAGCTCAGGGTCTTCCAGTGTGTTCCAGGCTCAGAGGCTGCTGCTCTGGAGAGAAGCCTCAGCAGCCTCCAGAGACACTGAGTCCTCTGTTCACGTATTTAACATGAGTGGGTTGCCAGCATTAGATGCTTTATCATCACACATTTCTGTAGCCTTTTGGAACACAAGTTAAAAATGGCGACTCATTTCTTCCTTCCAGGATCTGAGTCCTCTCCAACCTCATCTCTTCGGCCTGAACACCCACCCTCTCTTCCTTCCTGTTTTTTGTTTTGTTTTGTTTTAAGTCAGACAAACATCGGAGCTCTTCCTCAGTTGCTTTCTTCCGTACTGTTTGATACACAGTCTCTGAGCCTGGAGCGCCACTGGACTGGCTGTTCAGAAAGCTCTAGGGATCTCCCTGTCTCCACCTCCCTGGGCCTGGGGTTGTAAGTGCCCAGCACCTAGATGGCTGCTAGGGATCCGAACTCAGGTCTTCAGACCTGCGTGGCAGCCACTTTACTGAATGACCATCTCTCCAGTTCGCCGTCCCTCTGTCCTTCCTTTCTTCCCCCTCCCTACTATTAAGCCAAACCCTAGGACAACATGTATAATTTGTGTTAATATATAAGGTTTTGTGTTTTGTGAATTATATAATATCTTAAAATAATCTTGAGTGGGAAAAGTCAGTATACTTTGAAAAAAGGATACCAAAGCATTACAAAATGTAGAAAGATAATTGTATGAATAGGAGTGAGATACAGCTCAGTAAGCTGGAAATGCATTTTTTTAAAAAACATATAAAGATTTTTATTTACTTTGAGACAGAGCTCACTATGTATGTCTGGCTGTCCTGAAACTCACTCACAGTGATTCACCTGCCTCTGTAGCAGGCTTTTTCTTTTGGGCCACCAACCAGCTCCCAAATCACAACATGGAGACTTATTATTAGTTTTGAATGCTCGGCTTAGCTTAGGCTCATTTCTGGCTAACTCTTTTTAACTTAAATTAACCTGTTTCTCTTTATATACTTTTTGCCTTGGGGCTTTTTACTTTTCTGTCCTTCTGTATATATATATTTTTATAATGATCCCAAAATCAATACATTTAAATTGGTGGTATAGTTCAGTGGCAGAACATGGTGGAAAGTTCTAGTTTCATTTCCCAGCACTGCAAAGAAAAAAAAGTCCAGGGCTTGACTCTTTTGAATATCTTCAAAACAGGACTTCTTAGTTATGGTTCCTATTGCTGTGATAAAACACTGTGGCCAAAGGCAACTTGTAGTCTATCATCCAGGGAGTCAGGGCAGGAACATGGAGACAGGAGCTGATGCAGAAGTCATGGAGGAGTGTTGCTTATTAGATTGCTCTCCATCGCTTGCTCAGTCTGCTTTTTTATAGCACTCAGGACCACCAGGCCAGGGGTGATGCCACCCACAAAGGGCTGGAACTTCCTACATCAGTAATTAAGAAAATGCATTTCAGGCTTGTCCACAGGCCCATCTGGTGGGTGCATTACGTATCTGTCACTCTTACTGTTTTTTTTTAAAGATTTGTTTATGGTATGTGTCTGAGTGTTTTGCCTGCATGTAAGTGTGCATACCACATATGTGCAGTGCTCATAGAAGCTAGAAGATTCCCCCCAAACTGGAGTTACAGAGAATTGTAAGTCACCATGTTGGTGTTGGCCACTGAACCTGGATCCTCTGAAAGAGCAGTAAGTGCTCTTAATTCCAGACCCTTGCTCTGCTTCTTACACTACCTTTGTGTTGTTATCACTTCTCTCTACCCCAACTAACTTGATTATTTTTTTCCATGATATTTATTGAGCTCTACATTTTTCTCTGCTCCCCTCCCTGCCACTCCCCTCCCTTCTTCAACCCTCCCCTAAGGTCCCTATGCTCCCAATTTACTCAGGAGATCTTGTCTTTTTATACTTTCTACTTCCCATGTAGATTAGATCTATATAAGTCTCTCTTAGTGCCCGTATTGTTGTCTAAGTTCTCTGGGATTGTGGTTTGTAGGCTGGTTTTCTTTGCCTTATGTTTAAAAACCACCTATGAGTGAGTACATGTGATAATTGTCTTTCTGTGTCTTCTATCTGGCTGGCAGCTGCCTGGCTGGCCCCAGGCATCCCCCTCGTTCTCTCCTCTCTTTGTCTGTCCTTTCCTCTTGAGCCCAGATTTCTCCTCCTATTTATTCTCTCTTCCCAGCCCTGACTATTCCTCTCCTGCTTAGCTATTGGCATCCAACTTTTTATTAGCCCAATCATGTGCCTTCGGCAGGCAATATCCCGGCCAGCAGGATACGAACAGGGGTCCCTGATAAACCTAGAGGAGGAAGAGGAATGGAAGGGCACAAGAGACATGAGAAATGATGGCAAGACAGGATTTCTGATCAAACCGTGCTTTATTAATTCTCAGAAGCTGTTATATAGCAAACGGGCTAAGGGGGAGGGGAGGGGTGTCAGGTCTGCTGGAATTCAGGTCGGGAGACGTCCCTAGCTGATAAGGAAATACTGAGGGTCTGTGGTTGTTGACTAACAAAAAAAATGCTAATTGTTTCTGGGGCCTGGGACCTGGAGGTCTCACTAGAAGATGCCAGGTTGATTTCCTTGGCCCTGCAGAGGGGATAGAGGTAAATATTTTACTTAAATTGTGAGCTTAAGATGGCTGTAAACAAAATGCAGATCTCAAAATACAGGTCTTTGCTTCCGGCAAGGCAAGGTGAAACAAATGCAACACATCTTTTCATACTTGAACACATCCTTACATCATTAAACAAATGCAGCACACCTTTGCACAGTTCAAGTAGCATTCCAGAGCATGAACAAATGCAACACATCTTTACGTAGTTAAATATTCCACAACATGCCTCTGCCTCTCAAGATATTTTATTTTTAATTTTGGGTATATGGGGTAGCGGTGGGCGGTGTGTATGTGAGTGCAGTACCTCTAGAGACTAGAAGAGGGTGTCAGATTCCCCGGACCTGGAGTTTACAGAAAGCGTCAAATTCTGCCGATGCAGCTGTTCCTGTTACCCTGGGCTCTGCCTTTGACCTCCTCAGCACAGCAAAATCACCATCCTGTGCTTGCTCTCCACCTTCCTGGGAGACTATTGGAGAAGCGTTCTAAACAGAAAGCCAGAGAGAACATAGGCAACTGAGGATCTGTTCCCCCCACCCCCAGGTCCTCAGTTCTGCACTGCCGGTTGCCCAATGTTTACAGACAGTGGCTTCCACATTCTGTCAGTTCTCTACAGTTGTGGGCAGTCAGGGGCCTGACACTGTGTTGTGTAGCAGTTTCCTCTGGGTTCCTCATGACCACTAACCATCTTGGAGCAGAGAAGCTGTGATCACCCATAGGAGACCCTCAGGAGATCAGAACTCTTGCCATTCCCCGATGTAGAGACGATGCTCACAGACCCTTCTTGATGCATAAGCAGCAAACAGCTGCTGGGGAGGAGATTGTTGGTGGTATAACTGCCTGTGAGTTGCACAGGGCCTTTCTGGTAATGGAGCTGCCTTTGAGTTCTTTGACTTCTGTAACTGACCCTAATAAACTCATTGTGCACCAAAATAGACTAGGACAGAATTTTTCCTTTGGTCTGCCATTGCTCTCTACCTCTGTGGGGAATGAAAATAGCATCCCCAGAAAAAGTCCTATACCACCTCGTCATGAATAAAAACGGCATTCTAGAACTTTATTCTTCAACTGTCCCTTGGTTTCTAGTTTTAGGAAAACAGTTCTTAAGAAAATATTTATTTTTAGCTGGGCAGTGGTGTCAAATGCAATTAATCCCAGCACTTGGAAGGCCAAAGCAGGGTGATCTCTGAGTTTGAGGCCAGTCTGGTCTAGAGAGTGAGTCTGAGACAGACAAGGCTACACAGAGAAATCCTGTCTCGAAAACACAAAAACCAAAATTATTTTTTAACCACGTGTGTATGTGGGGGGTGCACACATGTGGAACAGGTGCCCTCTGAGTCCAGAAGTGGGCACCGGATCCCTTGGAGCTGCAACCAAAGACAGTTGTGAGTCACAGTTTGTAGTGTGTACTGTGATGGGGAAGGCTCAGGAATCCTTACTGAATACCATATTTGAGGTTCATTTCTGAATTTCTTCCCATATACCCATGGCTTCAGAAGAAAACTTCCAAATTTTACTTTGACAAAAGGTGTTCTGATCCATTAAAAGGAAATATAGATGGGTAGATTTGGCTGGACTGTCTACGGTACCTAACAACAATAAGATAACCAAGCTTCCTCTCTTTATTACACAGGGTCTAACTGTGTCCTCCAGGCTGGTCTAGAGTTCTTCTGTCTCAGTCTCTTGAATGCTGGGATTACATGTGATTACATGTGTGCATTACTGCACTTGGTTCAAAATATCAGTTTTGATAAAGTTAAAGTCAAATTTGCAAACATTACAGTTCAAAAGAGATACTGGTCTATACTGTTATCTCAAAAGTTGTTACATTTGGTTTAAGTGCTGCTTTTTTTTTTGTTTGTTTGTTTTGTTTTTCGAGACAGGGTTTCTCTGTGGCTTTGGAGCCTGTCCTGGAACTAGCTCTTGTAGACCAGGCTGGCCTCGAACTCACAGAGATCCACCTGCCTCTGCCTCCCAAGTGCTGGGATTAAAGACATACACCACCACTGCCTGGCTCTAAGAGCTGCTTTTGAGTCAAGGTGCTCCCGTGTAGCGCAAGCTGCTCTCAAGCTTGCCTGCCTCCTGAGTGCTGGGGTTCCAGGCATGCACTGCTGTGCCTGGCTGAATGGGTGTTTAATCCACCGTAAAGTTTATTTTGTGCTCTTTTCACTAGCATGATGGCGCAGATGAAGTTCTAGGACAGTGCTGCCGGGCCAATCCTCACCAGCAGCAGCTGTGAGCCTCTGCCAGCTGCACAATGTGGGAAGGGAAGGCAGGGGCAGGTGTGAGCAGATGAACAGGCGCAGCAAGGGGTTGTGCTATATGGAAGAGTGGGTCAGAGAACCTAACACCTAAGGAAGCAGCAGACTGCGTCTAAATTCCAGGGCCAGGGAGAGAATCTCCATTTGGCCTGTTCTTTGGACCAGGACATAAGAACTGAAAGAATTGTTGGTGTTGTGTGAACTTTTCCTTGAAGACACATACAGGCGCCTACTCACACCAAATAAGGCACCAGCAAGAGATGAAGGTACAATTCTACTAAAGTCCAACTCAGCAAACCATTGAGTTTATTGGGTACTTCTAAAGCATGGGTGAGTAGTTACTTAGAGGAGCAAATCCCAAAACAGCTGTAAAAGTCTCACCCAGCATGGATGATGACTTCCTTATGGCTGCATAGGTGGAGTCTCCCTTCAGCTAACCTCCACATTATACATTCTAGTACCTCCTGAGAACAAAAGACTACGTATATCTTGGGTCAGAACTGCATATATCTGGCAGGGGGTGAAGGAAAGCGGGGATGAGATCTCAGGTCTGTGACCATCCCCACCCAATTCTTCTATGAGGGGATATCAATAGTCCCAATCTTGAGGCTCACCTGGGAATGGTCACAGCTACCGATGTAGGTGGCAAAGGCTGCTACGCTCGGAGGAGGAAGATAGCATCCTACCACAGTAGGAACCCCTGTGGAGAATGTGATAGGGAGGGGCAGGGACACCCGGCTGCCACAGGTGGAAGGGGGCCCCTGGGATCTCGAGTGTTGAGATTACAGGTGTGCATCACCAGACATGTGGCTGCATGGCCGTGGGCAGATGACTCCACTTGCTAGGCCTGAGTGGGAGCAGGTGCTGGTTACAGGCCTGTGGGTAGCAAAGCTACCCTGTCAGATGCCAAGAAGGTCCCTTTCAGTGTCCCCACTCCAGTTCCCTCTCTGGACGGCAGGTGGCATACTCGCTGTTCTGAGAAGCTAGGAAGCCCTGTGCTCTGCCTCATCACCTGACAACCAGCCAGTGTGAATGATGGAACTGGGCCCTGAACCACAGAGGTCACAGTTCAGAAATTATCTCTTGTACAGATGATGGGTTTGTGGTCATTAGAACCCAGGGTTACCAGGAAAGACAGCAGCATTAACCTGAGGCTCTAAGGCCTGGAGAAAGCCCAAACCAAGCACAGGGAAGGTGGTGCCGCCTGGTACGAAGGATTGTGGCCAAGCTGGGCCTCGGCAGGAGAGCCTGATCCCCAGGACTCTTGCAAAGCCAGATGCAGCAGCTCACTTCTGTAGCCACAGTATGCCTGCCTATGGCAAGATAGGAGGCAGAAACGAGAAGTGTTGAAAGCTTGCAAGCCAGCTAGCCCAGTCTAAGTCAGCAGTGGCAAATGAGAGACCCTGACTCAAGGGGAGAGGTGAGGAAAGACACCCGAGGTTGCATTCTGATTTCCACACATGTGTGGTACACACTGTCCTGTCCAATCACCACTGCCCACCCCAACAAACTCTGTCAGCGCTTGAGGTCCCAACCTGTTTCAGTGTGTCACCTCAGCCATCTTCAGGACAAATGCCATGGCACATGCCCATGCAGAGTCAAAGGCTCTACTGAAGAGGGGTTTTGGTTGATCCCAGGAGTCAGGGAATGAGCAGGTGCTGTGTGGGTCCTCTTTTTTTTTTTTTTTTTTTTTGGTTTTTCGAGACAGGGTTTCTCTGTGGCTTTGGAGCCTGTCCTGGAACTAGCTCTTGTAGACCAGGCTGGTCTCGAACTCACAGAGATCCGCCTGCCTCTGCCTCCCGAGTGCTGGGATTAAAGGCGTGCGCCACCACCGCCCGACTTTTTTTTTTTAAGAGGGTGCCAGATCTTATTATTACAGATGGTTGTGAGCCACCATGTGGGTGCTGGGAATTGAACTCAGGACCTTTGGAGGAGCAGCCAGTGCTCTTACCCTCTGAACCATCTCTCCAGCCCTGTGTGGGTCCTCTTTAGTCTGCCCACGGGACACCCCCAACCTCTGCCTGGTCCTCTGTTTGTCTTGTTGGGTAACTTTTGCTTTCTTTTTAGCAGAAAGGAATGCATGTGGGAAACCCCTGAGTAGTCCAACAAGACGGTGACTCACCCATTTCCCAGTCAGCGAGTGAGGTGAGTCCCCAGGATGTCACGCAGTTCTGTGCTGGTGGGTGGGGCAGTAATGAGGCCACCTCCCATCTGTTGACCTGGTCTAAGTCTGTACACACTCTTGTACACTAGTACCCCCCCCAAAAAAAAGTGCACACAAAATCTCAAAAGTAGAGAAGCCTAGAGGACACATTGCGGTGGCAGCATTGAGCCAGTAGGCTACAGTTAAGGTTGCTAGGGCAATGTCACTCTCTGGCTCAGCTGCCATTAAGGGCAAAGGGGTAGTGTCTTGCTGGTGAAATCTTTGGTGACTGTGGGTGAGGTGAGGTCTGGAGGATGGAGTAGACACACATTTTCCCCTAGGGAACTAGACGCTCTGCTGTGAATGAGTCTTTCTCTCAGGCTAGGCTGCTAGTGGCTCAGCACACGCTCAGGCCTCTCAGGCGCAGCCTGAAGGAAACACCTCCTTACACTGGAGTAAGTCTGGGTTCTTGAAGTAGTTCCTGCAGGCAGGGACTCATCTAGTGCTTGGGGCAAACATGCTCTAGCAAGATCGTTGACCCAGTGGCTGCCTGAATTTTGTCAGAAGATGACAACCTTGCTGGCACATTGGTGGAATTCTTGATTCGGTTAGGGGAATTCCAGCTCCTGACGATGCAAGAGTGCAGTCGGGACAACCAGATCAGTAGCCCCAGCTGTAAACAGTTTTCATCCTAGATCTGTTTTCACGGTTGCAGGGGATCTCCTTGTGACCAGGATCTCACCTGGACTCCCCTTCAGCTCCCTAGTCCTTGCAATCCTCGTGAGATTGCTACTGTAGTTATTAGGGTCAGAGCCTGTTCTGGCATCCCTAGCAAGCCACGCTCAGGAACTTATCCTCAATAAGCCAATTAAAGAGAAAACTCACCAGTGAAAAGCAAGAAAGATTTACTCATTGTGGCCAAATTAGAAAGAAAGACAAAGAGATCCAGTGACACAGCCTCCCCCACTGTCACCTTTGGGGTCCTGCATGAAGTTTAACTTCAAGTAGAGGCCAGAGTTATGCATCACTAAGTAGACCGGGTTAAAGCGTGGTCCTGCCATCACTAACCCAACCCATTGTCTCATCTCCAGGCTACCCTGCAAGATGGACTGAAGTTGCAGATCTCTTCCCAGGACACAAGTTTCTCCTTTGGTTGGCCTGGGCTT
The DNA here is from genome assembly GCA_004026605.1 of Ondatra zibethicus. NCBI lineage: Eukaryota > Metazoa > Chordata > Mammalia > Rodentia > Cricetidae > Ondatra > Ondatra zibethicus. The sequence goes on along the minus strand of PVIU01002686.1, from coordinate 111,146 downwards.
CGGCCTTTTCCTTTCCCCTGCATGAGATTCCTGGAGAATATTTCAATTTCTTGGAGTCCATTATTCCAAGAGTCTAATAGCCAAAGAGAAGGGCCATTGTAGAATACTGTTTTAAGATGTGTTACATTTGCCAGCTGGTCCATAAGATCTCGTCCACTTCGCTGCCCTGAGGGGTGCACTACCTGACTGGCCATGGATGATACCCTATTCCAGTTGAAGTCCGCTGAGAAGCAGCTAGAGAAACTAGCCAAGAAGGCAGAGAAGGACTCCAAGGCTGAGCAGGACAAAGTGAAGAAGGCCCTTCAGCAGAAAAATGTGGACTGTGCCCATGGGTATGCTGAAAACGCCATGCAGTAGCCTCCAAGGTGCAGAGAGCTGTGACCATGAAGGGGGTGACCAGGAATATAGCATAGGTGACCAAAGCTCTGGACAGGGTGCTGAGTGCCATGGATCTTCAGAAGGTGTCTGTGGTGATGGACAGGTTTGAGCAGCAGGTGCAGAGCCTGCATGTGCACACATGGGTAATGGAGGGTTCCATGAGCTCTGCCACCACGCTGACCACACCTCAGGAGCAGGTCGACGGCCTCATTGTGCAGACTGCTGAGGAAAATGGCCTGGAGGTCTTAGACCAGCTCAGCCAGCTTCCAGAAGGTGCCTCTGCTGTGGGCGAAAGTTCTGTGCGCAGCCCAGAGGACCAGCTGTCTCGGAGGTTGGCTGCCCTAAGGAATCAGCATGCCCTCGGCAGGTGTTGCCTCCCTTCTCCTATGATGCACTGGAGGCTTCTGCCCCACTCTGCACTCCACTCTCTCCAACCCTTCATAGCTGCCTTGGCTCTTTTCCAACCTGTTGGGCTGGGCACCTTAGAACTGAGCTTTAGGTTGGGCAGTGGGCCTCTGTCCTGATACTGAATTTGCACAAGTGTGGGTGACTCATGTGACTTGTGGGCCACAGCTGGAAGCACTTCACTTCAGGGCCTTCAGTTTCCAGTGAACACACACCTGCTGCCTGCTGTGGCCAGTGAGGATCAGAGCCACACCTTTGCTAGGCAGCCTCTCGCCGACCACTGCAGACAGGAAATCCTGTTGTGTCACAGCCCTGAGTAGGTTCCTGTGGACTTTTGTGTACCAGAGCTGTCCAGTGCCACCAACACTGGCTGTGGCCTTTTTTTTTTTTAGATAATTAATTTTAACTTTATTTTATGTGCATTGGTGTAACAGTGTCAGCTTCCAGGGAGCTGAAGCTACAGGCAGTTGTGGGCTGCCATGTGGATGCTGGGAATTGAACCCGGGTCCTCTGGAAGAGCAACCAGTGATCGTAACCATTGAGCCATCTCTCCAGCTCCATGGCTGTGGGCTTTACAGGTGGTTCCTCTCCTCCATCTTCCCAGGGCTGAGTTTGTTCTTTGGCTGCCACTGTCAGCCGGCTGAGTTGGCCTGGGCTTTCTATCCCTCAGCTCCCTTTCCCAACCCATAGAACTGGCATCCAATCTTAAGTCCAGGCGTTCCCTCCCAAGAGATGCATACCCCTCCTCAGCAGCTGCCTCTGGAAGGGCTTGGGGCCACTTGGGCTGCGCAGTCTGTCTGATGGCGCCAGGCCTCCAGCATTACAGCCTTTTAGGCCTTTTAAAGCTTCTCACTCTTGAATATGAGGTCTCCTGACTCTTCTGTTTAGATACAGGCTGCTGCCCTTCTGCCTTCTCCAGGGAAAGTCAGGGTGGCTAACAAGGGGAACCGGGACAGTCACCTCCGGCTGTGGTCAGCTCTTTTACACGGTTTTGCAGTGGGAAGCTGGCAGGGAGCAGGCAGCGAGACTGCCTGAGGTGGCCTGAAGGCTGTGTGTACAGGCCGCTGTTGTGTTTTCTGTCTCCTGAAGTTTACTCACGTTCTTAAAACTCATGGTGATTTTGTTCCTTTGCCAAAGTGGAAAGCACACAGCAGATGGGGTGTGTTTGTCCAGCCCTCTTCACAGGCTGAGCAGGGCAGCACTGCCCGCAGGGTTACACTCAAGCTTCGATACTTCACCTGGACTTGCTGTTCAGTTCTTTATTAGGCCAATCAGGAGTTTTAGACAAGCACAGTAACAGCTTCACGGGGTTAAAGTGTTTCTGTTCTGCACTTCGGTGTTCCACATTGCAAAGCTGATGTTGGGGGCGGGGACCAAGGTTCCAGTCTAACCATGGGCCCCTCAGGCTTCCTGAAATCAACCTGCATGACAGGGGTTGAGAGTAGCTGCAGTCTCTCGGAACAACTTGTGAGCTCCCTGAGTCCTGGAGGGTGCAGGATTTGTGGAACACTAGTAGATTTAGGGGTGCTGGGTTGGGTCCATCAAAATGGGCATATTGCCTTTAAAATGCTGTCACAAATAAATTGATTGTTGGAGAATAAAAAGGAGATGTGTTACATATGTTTATACTATGGAACATCTGTTTAATGATGTAAAGATGTTTATGATTTATGTTGCATTTGTTTAACTCCGTGAAGTTGTTACTGTGCCTAAAACACCTGATTGGCCTAATAAAGAACTGAACTGTCAATAGCAAGACAGGAGAAAGGATAGGCGGTGTTGCTAGGCAGAGAGAATAAATAGAAGGAGAAATGTGGGAGAAAGGTAGGAGGAGCAAGAGATTAAAGAGCTAGAAAAGAAGGGGCCGGTCATCCAACTACACAGTCAGCCATGGAGTAAGAGTGAAAGTAAGATATACAGAAGAAAAGAAAAACACACAGAGACAAAATATAGACAGGATAATTTAAGAAAAGCTGGCAAGAAATAAACCAAGCTAAGGCCAGGCACTTATAATTAAGAATAAGCCACCGTGTGTGATTTATTTGGGAGCAGGTCCCCCAAAGAGCAAAGAAAAATGAGCCAAAAGAGTAAAAAGAACCAACAGCAAAGGGCACAAGTGTCTCTCAAAGTCAGCTACAGAACGAATGCAGAAGAGACTCAGGGTATAGTGCAGAGGTGTCCATCCTTTTGACATTGTGATATAACATTTACAAGTGTTGGGATGCATTCATGGCCATCCTGGGAAACATGCTGCAGGCTGGACTTACTGGTGTAGAATATTAGTGAGATCTTGAGCTGGGTGGTGGTGGTGGCACACGCCTTTAATCCCAGCACTCGGGAGGCAGAGGCAGGCGGATCTACAAGAGCTAGTTCCAGGACAGGCTCCAAAGCTACAGAGAAATCCTATCTCGAAAAAAAAAAAAAACCAAAACAAAAAAAAAACAAAAAAAATCAAAACAAAAAATAGACTGGTGAGATCTAATTATTTTGTGTGTATACATATATATGTGTGGTGTTATCAATACATGGTATGTGATGTGTGTGTGTGATTAAATAACTCATAAATTCCTTCTCTCCTTCCATATTATGGATCCCAGGGATTGAACTAGGGTCATCAGGCTTGGTGGCAAGTGAATTTACCCACTGACCTCCAGAGCACCAGGTATGTGTTAGGAGCGCGATTGTCCCAGGAGGACCTATGCCAACCCGCGGCAGCTCACGTCAGCCCCTCAGCTACTTTGCTAGGACGCAGGGAAACAAGCGCAGTACCACGCCGCGCGGCGCCAGCCAATCGCCGCTCGCTGCGGCTCCCTGCTCGCTCCTGGTAGGTTCCTGCTTCCGTCCGTCAGAGGAGAGGGCCCAAGGCGGCCTATTTGACAAATCGACGCCCTCTGCCGCTCCCTGGGAGCTCCTGGTAGGCTCGTGCGTCTGTCCGTCAGCGGGACGGGCCGCGGCAGCGGGGGTGGTTCCCGGCGGACGCTGAGTTCCGGGCGCGCGGAGACCGTTGGGTGAGGCGGCGCGGATCTGAGCCGGGGTCGGCGCTCACGGCCAGTGTGGCCGGGGTCAGGCGCGGGGTGGGGAGTGGCGGTTGGGGGTCAGATGCGGGGCCGCCGCCGTCTGGGGAGGGGGGGGGATTCGGAGCCGCGGGGCCGGAAACTGAAAGTCGGCGGGAGGGGGGCCGGAAAAGTTCGCGACGTCGGCAGCGGTGCGTGGCTGCGCGCGCGGCCCTGGGCGCTGTGGTTCGGGGTCACGGCCTTACGGTCCCTTCCCCCGATCTCGGTCCGGCGTCCTGGCTGTGGGACCCACGAGCCCCACTTGCTCTTGGGAGAACGCCCGGTCTCCCGGGCTACTTTCACAGCCCACCATCCTACCAGTTTCGGCTTTTGGACCTAGGGAGTCAAATTAGGTCTGACACCTCCAGTACTCAGGCGTCGCCCTATCGTACTCTGACACCCGGCTCCACAACCCACGGACACCCCCTCCCCCCAAATCCCTTCCCTGTTGGTGGCTCACTTTCCCTATTGTCCTTTATATTTTCAGATCTCACCTTTCTGTCCCTCAGGACCTCTTTCTCTGGGAGCTATCTTGATGGGATGCCTAAGTGTCAGGGTGTTTGGTCCGATCCCAGGTCCCTTTTCTCCTTGAAGCCTGGTTAGTGGAGGCTTGGGCTTGGTGGACACTCTTCATGATGTAACCCCAAGCAGGTAGTGAGCACATGAGATTGGTTAGAACCCAAAGGCGTACTCCCTGCGGGCCCTAAATTCGGAGAAGCACAGAGTTGGGGGACTCAGGAAACCTTCAGCCCATGGACACAGTGCAAGGTCGTCTTGCGTGCAGTTCACTAGTTGAAAGTCCTCTGTTTCTGGCTACCAGTTGGTCCAGAGAGGTCACACTTGTCCTTGCCACAGTGCCCCATGCCTGTGTGACTGGCTGAGAAAGGTGGTATTTAGTGACCCAAAATTAGTGTTACCGGTGGAGACCCACAACCAATCCCAAATTGGTGTTTAAGTCTTTTAAAAATTAGCTTTATGGCTGTATTCGTTGTGTACCACAGCATCTTAAAGCATTGACAAAAGCTCAAGGATTTTTTTTTTTCCCGCGCTTATTTGCTTTTTTTTTTTTGAGACAGGGTTTCTCTATGTAACCCTACAACTAGTTCTATAGAACAGGCTGGCCTCCCACCACAGAGATCCTCCTGCCTCTACCTCCCAAATGCTGGGATTAAAAGTGTGCACCACCACCACCACCGACTCAAGGGTAGTTCTTTATCAAGCCTTGTGTGCACAGCTGGACTGCTGAGTGCTTCCAGCTGTAGAGTCTCCCTGGCCTGACCTGCAGGGCACGTCTGTGAGGTGTTTATGTATTTACTGGGTTTTTTTCCCCCTGGGGACTCCCCCCCAGTACTCCTGGAACTGGACAGACTAGTCTCTGACAATGCAGGCTGCCAGGAACCCTATTACTCTTTCCTGTTTGCTGGTCATCATGGGGCAGACTTGGTCCTCAGCACCTCTGCACACCTGATGGCTGATGAGAGCCTGGAAAAGTCTGTGCAGCGACTGGAGTGAGGGCCGTGTGTGTGCACATCCAGTCTCACTGGCTCCTGGGCTGCAGCACATGGGGCGCTTTCCGACAGAGCCTCTAGGAATCTCTGGACTGTGATTCCTCCTGCACATAAAGGAGTAGTGGCCTGGGCTGCACCATAGAAACGGCAGCAGTCAGCTTGGAGAAAGCCTTCTTCCAGGAAGGAAGTGTGCTTCCAGCCTGTCATCTCATTGCTGTTTTGGGAGTTGGTTTGGGGTTTCTTTCTTGACAGTGGGATGCTAAGCCCCCAATTCCTGTGTGTTGTTATGTACATTGTGAGTATGGCGTAGCAGGTAGATCCCATGGGAAGTTGTAAGCTTGTACAGGCATGGACAAGATAACCTGGAGAAGAAAAAAAATCTAGAAAAAACTGCCCATAGGTCCTGCAGATTATGCCAAAGATGGAGTGTGCAGCTTCAAAGCTTATGTTGGAAATTTTCCTCCCTGTTTGCTGGCCCTGCCCCTTTATAGAGATGGTGGAAGCTCCACCTGGATGCCACACTGGGCATCCATCAAACTATTGTACTGGGCTTGCCCTGCTGCTAACCATAGAGAAGGAGATCCAGTGAATGTGCTCTGTACCTAGAACCTGGGACCCAGGTGGGCAGTGTAGTTGGTATCTGGGGGCAGGTTGTAATTTAGGTGGATGGGAACTGGAAATCTGAGCACAAGAAAATCAAGGATTTGGAATTTAGACAGCAGGCACATGACCCAGAGTTGGGGTGCTCTGTTTAGAGCAGAGGGCATGGGTTGGGGATGAGGTGAGTTTGTGACAGACTGGGCCAGTTGTCACAGAAAGGGATTTTGTGCTGTGTGCCAGAGTTAGCTGCTGGCTGTCTAGTTATTAATGTGACTACAGCCATCAGTGGAAGGCGATGCTTCCCTAGGAGCAGCCAGGAGGGGAGAGCTGTAGAAGCTGGCTCCCCTCCTCCCTCTCTCTAGCTCTGTACTTGCCTACTGATAGCCAGTCCTGGGAGCAGGGCGCTGGTGCAGAGAGCTGGGGTAGGCAGACAGGTAGAGCTGGGGCAGCTTTAGCTTTGATGACCACAGCTGGGAAGCCATTGAGGCTCTGAGCTGAGTAGAGGCTCAGACTTCATGCTGTGATAAAGGTCCCTCTGGCTCCCAGGAGGCCCCAGTGGCAGCAAGGAAGCTATGCAGTCAGGGCTGCAGCTATCCATTTATTTCAGTGTTGAGGTCCTAACATAACTCAGGCGCTCCATTCACAGGTGAGAGAGACAGAGACAGACATTTAAACCTAAATCTGGAGCTGGGTGGCCGTGGCACACGCCTTTAATCCTAGCATTTAGGAGGCAGAGGCAGGCAAATCTCTGTGAGTTCCAGGCCAGCCTGGTCTACAGAGCAAGTGCCAGGATAGGCTCCAAAAACTACAGAGAAACCTTGTCTCAAAGCAGGAGAAAGGCTTGCTGAGGGGCATATCTGGGAGAAGGATAGACAGAGAGGTTAGAGCCCAACTGTGTGTTGTGGCCTTTTTTAAATGAAAACATTTTCTTACTTGGCCAGGTGGTGGTGCCCGCTTTTAATCCCATCACTTGGGAGGCAGAGGTAGGTAGATCTCAGTGAGTTTGAGGCCAGCCTGGTCTACAAAGAGAGTTTCAGGTCAGCCAGGACTGTTGTTACACAAAGAAACTCTGCCTCAAAAAACAAAAAATAAAATAAAATTAAACCTGCCCTACATTCATGTCTCTCTGGTTGTTTAGTGCCAGCTGGTTTGTTTGTTTGTTTGTTTTGTGATGTGGTGTCTCACTAAGCTCAGGCGCTAGTGAGTTTCCTCCCACAGCGCAGATTCACGTGTGAGCCTAGGAGATGCATCCACCCCTGAGAGCAGGACAGAGTCAGGTTTGCCCTCCTGCCCAGGGCCATCCACCCTGGTGGGTGCTTAGGGTAGATGTCGGTTATACATATGCTTTATGAACGTGGATGTAGGCATCATTGAATTGTATATGCAGAAGAATTGAGTGAATGTGGCACGTGTGAGCTGTGTCCTGCAGGTTAGGGACACCCAGTAGCCTTGTCTTGATGTTCCATACAGGAGCTCTGTCAGGTCAGTGCCCTGTCAGGTCCCCTTCAGGAGTCTCAGCCTTGGACATCAGTGTGCCTCTTTTGTAAAGGGTACTCCATGGGGCTGGAGAGATGGCTCAGCGGTTAAGAGCACTGACAGCTCTTCCAGAGGTCCTGAGTTCAATTCCCAGCACCCACATGGTGACTCACCACCATCTATTATGAGATCTGGTGCCCTCATCTGGCCTTCAGGCATACATGCAGGCAGAGTACTGTATATATAATAAATAAATAAAATTTAAAAAAAAAATAAAGGGTACTCCGTGAGTGTGTGGGGTCATTGTGCTGCCCAGGGGTGGCCAGGGGGAGATGACCTGCTGTTTGTAATGCTGTAGTTGTATATACTTGAAGATCTCAAGTGTTCTGAGTTAAAATTCTTTCTGCTTGGGCTCTCTGTTAACTACTCCTGTACAGATAGAACAGAGGAATTCGATGCAAGCTGCAGGCTGCTGGGCTTTGTCAGACTCAACACCCTCAGCCAAGGGTTGGTTCACAGAAACTGGTCATGCTGGTGCCTGGCATCTGAAAAACAGTTGTTGAATGAGAAGAAGGTGACAGATGGCAGCTGTCACTGGTGCATTGTGAATGATGTGGGATTGTTTTAATATGTGTAATCAGAATCGAGGTACACTTTTAATGAATGCTGCATTGAAAGCCATGCTGTGTGTATCCAGGCATGTCCTGTTGGTGCCTGGGGCTCTGAGCACCCGACTACCAGCGGAGGCCAATGACACTGTGTTTGAAGAAGGGCCTAAGGCTGGAGTGGTTGGGAGCAGTCGGAAGCAGTGGGGGCGGGGCATGGCCAGTGGAGTGGTTGTACAGTTTTCTCACTTCTGAGTGTGGCTCGACACTGTGGTGGTGGTGTTTGGGATCGGTGTGAAGGAGAATGGCAGGGTGTCCACCAGATGAGGCAGGATTGGCCAAGGGTCGGGCAAGGAATGGGCTTGATGAGTCCCTGGTGAGCAGCAAGTAACCCTGAGGGCAGTGGGCAGGGACAAGGAGGGAGGGCCTTGGCAGACTGGCCAGTAGACCTAGAACCAAGTGACTCAGGCTGTGGAACTGGACCCACACTCTTGTTTTTCTCACTGTAGCCTTCCACCAATCCTTTGACTGCTAGATGGGGCCTTGTGCATGCCAGGATGTGAGTGCCGAAGGCTTTGAGGGCAGGCAAGTCAGTGGAGCCAGCAAGGTTTGAAGGAGACAGCACAAGGCACTGTCTGGCAGTTGTGCAGGCATGAGGTAGCCAGTGATGCCATTGTTCCTGGAGCCTGGGAATCGCCTCTGGAATTTAAATGTGGGAATGGTTCTGAGAGGTGATTTGTTAATTAAATGAAACATGACTGGGATTTTGCTGAGAAGAGAGGACTCTGGACATGCTGCTGCTCCCTGCTGCTTATGGCCTCCTTGCCTTCAGCACATCTCCGATACCACACACTTCCTAGTCTGCATCCAGGGCACATAACCCACTTCTTCCTTAAGCTCAGCTTCTGAAACTGAACCCGATCTTGGCAGCTAAGACCCTGGGAGATCCGTGTCCTCCCACCCCATACCCCAGACTTCTTTGCCCTCATTGGGACTGGCCTGCTCTTCTGATTAAGAGCCAGCGGTCTTCCCACACTCTTCTCAGAGGCTGAGGAACCCTGTTTCGCAGAAAGTATGGTTAGCAGCTACCCCCAGCGTTTAAGCTGCTTTGGACATGGAGATACGGCTGTCAGGGAGGTTGTCACTGGGAAATGGTGTACTCCAGGTATGAGAGGCTGCTGGAAGACATAGAGGTACCAGCTTGCTACTTCAGGTAGTCCAGGCCTCTCCACACCTGTCTCAGCCTGAGTAGGCCTCTCTTCCTGGGCTCCTGAGTGTGAGGGCTTCCAGAGTGCTACCTGAGAAAATGGGGAAGCGGAAGGCCCAACTGCTGTGTGATTACTCTGGGAGTTGAGAGGGAGTCCAGTGGAGGCTGCTGTGCTGGAGGATGAGGAAGGAGCCTGGGGCTGGAGAAGAGCCAATGTTGATAGAAAAGGAAAACAGGATGGGGCAGGCAGGGGTGGTTCTTCTGGTATGGCAGGTGATGCTTGGAGGAGGGAAGAGAAATGGGCTCTAGTTGGCTTTGAGTGAAGCGTCTTGGCGAGGATGGCAGGTGTCAAGTCTGGACTGACATGAAGAGGGAGGGGCTCTGCAGGCTGTGGGCTCAGTGCAGTGTGTGGCGAACTGATACCAAACAGGGAACAGTGATTAATGCCATACTGACCGTGTCTCATGCCCAGGTGTCCACCTCCAGGGGACTGTTTGGGACCTAAGGAATGGGCAGGTGCCAGCCTATGGTATGCTTCAGAAGCCATCTGCCGTCTTAGGACATGCTCATTGTAGAGATCATGGGCATAGGATGGAGGATGCTGACTATTGGCTTCTGCAGGAAGTGGTCCAGCCGGGATTGATTTGATGCCAGAAAGTAGGAAGCTCATGAATTGGATAGTTACTATGGGTGACATCAAGTCTCTTGTCACCCTTATTGTCATCTCTTCCCACATTTGTAGCAGGAGATTTGTTTGGCTTATCTTCAAGGCTTCCCAGAACTCTAAAATCTTGTTTCTTAGATCCTCTTTCAAGATGAGTGTAGTGACCCAGGCACCTCACCGTGTGCTCCCTGGTAGACGCCACCACCTTCCCTTTCCCTCTAGAGTGGCAGTTCTCGTAACTGTGGGTTGTGACCCCTTTGCGGTGGAAGACTCACAGGGTTGCCTGAGACTATTGGAAAACAGATATTTACAATTCATAACAGTAACAAAAGTACAATTATGAAGTAGCAACAAAAATAATTTTATGATATGAGGAACTATATTAAAGGGTTGAAGCACTAGGAAGTTTGAGAACCATTGCTCTAGAGGATTATTCTGAATTGAGGTGTGATGTGGTCTGTTTTCTTTAGGGCTTTGTGGTGTGTGGGGTTTAAAACTCACATGGCTGCAGCCAGTGTGACTCCCCCTGGCTCCCTAGACCTGCTGCAGCCTGGCTTCTCCAAGACCCTCCTGGGGACCAAGTTAGAAGCCAAGTACCTGTGTTCAGCGTGCAGAAACATCCTACGGAGGCCCTTCCAGGCCCAGTGTGGTCACCGTTATTGCTCCTTCTGCCTGAACAGCATCCTCAGGTGTGCATGGCATGCTGCCTAAGTGGGCAGGGGCAAGTGGGTGGGTCTGATGTTGGATTGCGCAATCTAGTACAGTAGTTGTTAGTACAAATTCTCCTTGGATTCTGGAGGCTTAGCCCAAACTAAGAAGGTAAAATTTACCATTTAAAACCATTGATTGTAGCTGGGTATAGTGAAACAGAATCCCAGCACTCAGGAGGCAGATTCAGGAGGATCTCTGTGAGCTCAAGGCCATCCTAGTCTACAAGTGAGTTCTAGGACTACATAGACTTTGTCTCAAAAAAAAAAAAAAGAAATAATTTAGAATTGATTATAGCAAGGTATGGTAGTGTGTTCTTGTTTCCAGCTCTTGAGAGGTGGAGACTGGAAGCAGGTGTTTGAGGTCATTTGCTACATAGCAAGTTCAAAATCAACCTCAGAAGTCAGAGAGATGTCTCAGTGGGTGAAGGCACTTGCTGCCAAGCCTGGTAGCCTGAGTTTGAGCCCAGTGATCCACACAGTGAAAGGAGGGAATTCCCACATTGTCCTCTGACCTCTCCCTGAATGCCTTGGTACATGTTTACACATAACAATACATTTTAAAAATTAATTAAAAAATCAAAAACGTAACAGTGGGGCTGAGTAGAGAGATGGTGAAGTGCTTGCTGTGCAGTCATGTTGGGTTTGATCCCCTCCACCCATGTGAAACCTTGGGTGTGGTAATATGTGTGTGTAGTGTCATCACATGCCTGGAGACGGCGACAGGAGGGTTCTGGAGGCTCACTGTTGAGCCTAATATGCGCGCTCTAGGTCCTGGTGAGAGTTCTAGCTGAGAAAAAGTGGATAGTACCTGAGGAGGAACACCTGATATTTGACCTCAGCTTACACATACACACATATATGCACCTGTATTCACACGTGCATACGTTCATGCACACAAATGAAAACATAGGTTATATATTATGTTATTTTTGGACATGTGAAATTAAGTATAATCCATTATTGTTGATTTCACAGGCACAAGAAAGTTTAGTATGAGGATTATAGCTCCTTTAGGCTGCTCTGGTGGATGCGTTGAATGTCATGTGGGTGGGTGGCTGATGTGTCCCTGTGCAATGGTATGAAAGGCAGCAGTGCCTGTGGAGAAGATAAACACACTCACGTTTTTCTGCCATGTGTCTGGAGTGTCAGGTTTACCAGAGAGCCAATGCCTTGTTCACAAGTGAGAGAAATGGAGGCTGAGTGGTAAAGCACTTACTTACCTGGCATTCACAAAGCCATGCTTCGGTCCCTGACGGTACAAATTCAAAAAGAAAAAAGGAAGAAATGAGCTGGCCTTGCAAGTTCAAGCCCTGATACCCTTTTCTGCATTTGAATCTTCTCATTTGTAGTTTTTAAAATATCGTTCAATTGTCATACTTGTTTGATCAAAGATGAGAAAAACTAAGAATAAGTGGCGTGGGGCTGGATGCGGGCTGAGCCAGTGGTGCTCAGTCAATCTCTGCAGCAAATTTTGCAGTGGGGTTTTCTGTTTCCTTTGTTACCACTAGCTCTGGGCCTCAGAATTGTGCTGCCTGTGTCCATGAAGGCCTGTATGAAGAAGGCATTTCTATTTTAGAGAGTAGTTCGGTAAGTACACTGTATTGAGTTAAGCAAGTCAAAACGAACAGAAAATATTTAGAAATTTTGTTTAGTAGCATTGGTAACAGAATGAGAAGTTGGGAGCTAGGAGTGGCCTCTCATGATTGGTTCTGGGTGGAAAGATTGGGAAGCAGAAGCATGGCTTAGCTGGTCCTTCATTATCTTCTGCTCCATGTGCTGGCTCAGGAGGATGGCACAGGTTGTTTTGGGTGGGGTCTCTGATCTAGATGTTGCTTCATGGGCAGTGGATGCTGGGAGAAGGTATAACCCAAGAATGTTTCTGTTCCAGGCCTTTCCAGATAATGCTGCCCGCAGGGAGGTAGAGAGTCTGCCAGCTGTCTGTCCCAACGATGGATGCACCTGGAAGGGAACCTTGAAAGAATATGAGGTAGAAAGACATTTCTGTTTTGGCCCCGTGGCTGAAATCTCCAGCAGTGGACTTTGGGGGATTCTACTCCACAAAACATTTTTTAAAACGATTTGCTTATTTGTATTTTATATGCATTGTGTTTTGCTGGCATGTGTGTCTGTGTGAGAGTATTGACTGCTGGAGCTGCAGACAGGTGTGAGCTGCAGTGTGGGTGCTGGGAATGCAACTGGGTCCTCTGGAAGAGCAGCCAGTGCTCTTAACTTTTGAGCTATCTCTCCAGCCCCTACAAAACAGTTCTTCCGGAAGCTGTTCTCTACTCCTGCTGGAACTGGCCTGGCTAATGTATGTGAAAAAAAGCGTTGCTCCTTAGAAAGTGTCCCTTTCTGTGAGTATGCTGCCACATGACTGCAATCCCAACACTTTGGAAGCTAAGACAGGAGAATCATGAGTTCAGGATTTACCTGGCCTACCTAGTGAAACCTTTGTTTTTGTTTGTTGTTGTTGTTTCTTTTCTTTTTTCGAGACAGGGTTTCTCTGTAGCTTTGGAGCCTGTCCTGGAATTAGCTCTTGTAGACCAGGCTGGCCTCGAGCTCACAGAGATCCGCCTACCTCTGCCTCCCGAGTGCTGGGATTGAAGGCGTGTACCACCACCGCCCGGCTTTTGTTTTGTTTTATCTGTTTGTTTTATTTTATTTTTTTAAGAGTACCTTTTCTGAAACCCAAATAGTGCAGCATAGGCCTATACCATAGAGCTTGTCTCTTCTTTCCATATCTTAGGTTCCTACTCTACCCCAGAGGTACAGGAGATTTGAAGGTACCTTATATAAGGAGCTAGTGCCGAGTTGGCCTTGGTAACATCACATTTGCTTAGGTTGCAGATCTCCAATTCTTTGTTGGAAACTGCAGCTTCTAAGGTCAGTGAGATTCTGTGTTGTATATCATACCCACAAGGTTTTCTTTTTGTTATTTGTTTTCTGGGTTTTTTTGTTTTTTGGGTTTTTTTTTGTTTTTTTTTTTGAGACAGGATCTTTCTCAGTAGCCCTGGTTGTCCTGGAATTCACAGAGATATGCCTGTCTCCTGAGTACTAGGATTAAAGGCATGCACTACCATGGCTAACTCATAAGAGTTCTCTTGTTTTGATTTATGTTGACGCTGGAAATTGTTCAAGTACTGGGTATATTTGTTATGTGGTCACGGAAAGACATCTAGAAGGCAGTAGCAGAGGAGGTATACGGATAGTACGGTGTAGTGGGGATATTAGTGTGAGCCTCGTGTCACCTTTACGCATCTTCAGTTAACCCTGGTCACAGAGACCAGGTGGTTAGGTAGGCCACTGGGGTCCACCAAGTTACTCATTACTCTGTTGGCTCAGTCAACAACCTTCAAAAAGATTTTGTCTCAGCTAGACATGGTGATGTACATCTATAATCCCAGTTTTTGGCAGGCAGAGACAGGAGGACCATAGGAATTCGAGGGTAGCGTGGGCTGCTTAGTGAGACCTCGTCTCTTTTGCGCTCTGCCATATGTATATGGCTACATGTTCCATGTCCTGTTGACTGATGACAGTTTGTGATCTCGGGCTTTGGGTTTCATTTTGCTAGCTGAGCAGTTTGGGCTTCACTTGGGTGAACAAGAAACTGTAGTCTTCTTTTCTAGCATGGTGTCAGGGCCTGGTCAGGAGCCATAGTCACAGTATATTCTTAAAGTGAAATGCCTAGTGCTATCTCAGAGATGGCCCCGAGGAAAGTAGGGTGGATGCAGGAGAATGTTGGTGTAGGGAATGGGGACCCTATATAACATTTTGCCCTTGAGGATGTTTGAGAGACCCCTGGGGCAGGTGGAAGGATAGTCCCCAGCCCTGTTAGGCTGTAGATTCCTCTGGGATTTCTGTGGCCTCCAGGCCTGTGGTGATAGAGGGCAGTGGCTGTGTGGCCTCTGACTGATGGTTGGGGACTGCAGCCAGGCTATGGGCTTGGTGCCATGTGGCTTTGCAGGCATGCAGGCTGGAAAGTCCCTGGCTGCACCCTTTGAGAGGTCTGGAAAGTCCCTGAGATGAGTTGGGTTTGGTCACGTGGGAGCGCAGGCACAGCTCTGCCTTAGCTGATTTTATTGATAAAAGCTTCTCACTTTTATGTCACAGGCCAGGACAGAAATTATCTACTCTGTGTGTAGTCATTACCACCTTTGCAGATAATCCTGTCTCTTGCTTGTTACACATCTGTTTATTTCTTGATTTTTTACTGGAAACTAAGATTGTGACTATAACATTTGTCTTATGGTTTGAATTATTTAAAATGTCTGGAAAGTTGGAGAAAAATCCTGCTTAGCCTTGGCTTTGTTTTTCCTTTATGGTGATGCCTGTTGTTCTGAGGGTGGATCGACAGCCCTGTTAAAGTCTGCCATCTCCAAGGCAAGGCATGCACTGCATACCTGTTTTCCCGCACAAGGGAAGACAAAGGCAAGGCAAGCCTGGTGTCTACGTCGTAAGTTCCAGACCAGCCAGGACTACAAATACTCGGGAGCACCTGGCACTGGGAGGCAGGTCTCCTAGTGTCCATGGCCTCATTGTGTTTTCTTTTTTTTTTTAATCTTTTATGTGTTTTATCTGCATGTGTATATGTACACCACATGTGTGCCTCATGCCCAAAGAGGAACCAAAAGGTGGCACTGGATCTCCTGGAACTGGAGTTAAGATTGGTTTTGAGCCCGTGTGTATTCTGGGGATTGAACCTGAGTCCTCTGTAAGAGCAGCAAGTGCTCCTAACTGTGGAGTCATCTCTCCAGCCCCACAATTATGTGTTCTTAAGAAATTCAGTTATAGCCAGATGGTGGTGGCGTACTCCTTTAATCCCAGCACTCAGGAGGCAGAGGCAGGCAGATCTCTGTGAGTTCAAGGCCAGCCTGGTCTACAGAATAAGTCCCAGGACAGCCAGGGATTCACAGAGAAACCCTGTCTTGAAAAACAGCAAAACAAACAAACAAAAATCTGAAGAAGAAAAAAAATCAGTTATGTCAACTGTATTTGTTTAAGATGTTCAATTTGAATTCTGGTTGAGTAAATACTAATATATTTGGATTGTGTCTGCCAGGACTGGTGGGGAGACAGAGCTTTGTCCTTGTTGCCTGAGTGTGTTGGGGACAAGTGTATCTTCTGCCTGTAACCCTTTGAGCTCAGGACCCGAGAACCGGCATTTGGCCCCTGGTCCCCCACCCAGAACCCATCTGAAAAAGTCAGGGATGGCAGCATACTCCTGTAATCTCAGTGTTGGGGAAGCAGAGACAGGAGGGTCCCAGGGTTTGGGGACTGACCAGCGTAGACTAATCAGTGAGCTCCAATTCAGGTCATTCTCAGAATCCGAACTCAGCTGGGAATTGAAGCACCCATGCAGGGCATTGAACCCAGGGCCATGAACATAAAAGCACGTACTAGGCCGGGCGGTGGTGGCATACAACTTTCATCCCAGCACTTGGAGGCAGAGGTAGGTGGGTCTTTGTAGTCTTCAGAGTGAGTTCCAGAACAGCCAGGGCTGTTAAGACAGAGAAACCCTGTCTTGAAAAAGAAAAAAAAAAAAAAAAAAAAAAAAAAAAAAAAAAAAAAAAAAAAAA